>JABUQX010086221.1:15000-22500 GCA_015478945.1 Trachelipus rathkii | reverse complement strand
AATATTAGGCATGTATTAGTCTTAGATATGTACAAAAATAATTTGGCAAATAGAAATAAATTCATTTAATTTGGACATTTTGGTTATATATATATATATATATATATATATATATATATATATATATATATATATATATATATATATATATATATATATATATATATATATTTTTTATATATATATATATATATATATATATATATATATATATATATATATATATATATATATATATATATATATTAGAGTTATGACTAAAAATTTTGCAAAATTTTGAATCTCCTGTTGTCGCAAATGATGAACTTTTGTGATCTGATTACTAAAACATTATTATTGCAGGTGGCCATAAAAAAAACTTCCCGCACCAATCCGTTTCAGTATCAGTGTGTGTCACGAGATCTGTATGTACGGTGCTGTATCCTGTAGCAAATAAAAAAGTAGATCCTTATAAAATCGCTCATGATTATTTATTAATGATTATTTAAATTATTATTTATTAAATGACTTATGACAAAGGAAAACGTGTCAAACGTTTAGCATCACATGCAGCTAAGTTGGTGACAAAAATCTCTTTCAAGTAATAAAGCTACTGCTCCAGTCTGGCCGAAGATGGAATCAGTGTTCCAACACTATCACAGTCAGGTGTTTGGCGAGCTGTTATAAGAAGTAGCGAAGATGCGAAGTGTAAAATAAAATCTATTTTGCAAGAAGAGAAATATTTCTGCCTTCGTTTTGACGGTAAGCGAATTGCAAACCACGAGTATCAAGTGGTAATCTTAGAGGATTGAAATTAGGTATAGTAAAATGTGAATGTTGATTATCACAGTATATTTTTAATGCAAAGTTTGGTGAATCAATTTGATGCATGGAAGAACTTCAAAATAATCGTATGTGACACAACAGCAATAAATACTGGACGAGTGAATGGAATTGTTAAAAAATTAAAAACTGAAATGGTCACATGAGGATTTGGTCAGCCACAGTACATTGGCTGCCAGCATCATATTCTTGATAGAATCTTAAAGCATGTGTTAGACTTCTTTAATCCAATTTCTTCTACCAAACCAACTCTCAACTATGAATTCGTGGACGAAGTGATAAAACAATACGATATCTTGCAGCAGTCCTACAAGCCAGAGAGTGAAATGATAACTATTCAAAATTCAGGTTGGCGAGATGATTTTAGATTTCTGTATGAGTTATGTAGAGCATTCAGTTTCCTTAAAGAAACTAGTGCGTACCCCGTAATTAATTGGAGAAAATTACCGTCTCTTCACAATGCCAGATGGAATTCACGTGCTTTATATGCTATTATTTCGTACTTCCTCCTTCCTAAATGGAGAATTTCACTGGAAACACCGTGCGCTTTCATCTCAAATACATGGCAAGAAGCCTGGTTTTCTAACCAAATGTTTAACGCACAGATTCACCAGAAATTGATGGATGGAATTTCCGAATTAAATTGCTCTGCAGCCATGAAGTGCTTTGAAACTCACTGGAATGTTGACAGATCCGTTGTAGATATACCACAGACGAATATTTGTGCCGAACGAGGGGTGAAATTAATGGAAGAACTGTACCAGAAATGCAAAACAGATAAATATTTGAATCTGAAGCTTATTGCAACTAATACATTTTGATTGTGATGAATGTACTTAAGTTTCAGAATTTTCATTGTCATTGGTACGGAATATTTTTTATGAATTGAACGAAATAATTGTCATTTTCTGTCATTATTGTCATTATTAAAAAGTTCATTGATTTCTAATACAGGCTAAAAAAAATTTTTTGGTCATAACTCTAATATATATATATATATATATATATATATATATATATATATATATATATATATATATATATATATATATATACTATATATATATATATATATATATATATATATATATATATATATATATATATCCTACCAACTTTAAGGTGGCCTTCAAGGGGAGGTTTGAGCACCTGTTTGTGGACATAGACCTGCTGATGACCACAGCCCTCCGCCCTCATTTCAAACTTCCAGTCGTTGAGTTCCTGAATGAGGACTTGAAGGAGATCATCAGGAAGAGGGTTATCAGTGAGGTGCTGATAAACGTGACTCCTGGTCACGACAACGATGGTGCCGCCCAAGAGCAGGAGCAGGTGGAAAACGACCCCTTTCATTACATGAAGGCGAATGACAACCAGCCTCTGGCTATCGACCACCATGAGGAGGACTTGAAGAAGGCTTTTGAGATTTGGAACAAGCTGAAGGTGAAGAGGACCACCCCACTGTCTGTATACCTATTCCCTCAGCAGCACAGAGAAGTCTGGTTGGACCTCTTTATCAAGTACAATACCCCTGTCCCCCCTTCCGCGGTTGTGGAGAAATTGTTCAGTTTGGGCTCTAATGTTCTCAGGCCTAAGAAGTCATCCCTGACTGATGAGAATTTTGAGAAGCTGGTGTTTCTGAATTGAAATATGCACCTCTTGAATTTGAAGTGCCTGTGCCAGATGGAGTAAAAGGAAGAGGAGGAGGAGGAAAACAACAGCAATGACTAACTAGTAATTACAATTAGGTTAGGTATATATATATATATATATATATATATATATATATATATATATATATATATATATATATATATATATATATATATATATATATATATATATTCTATACTCTTTCTATATATATATATTTATGCACCTAACATGCACAAATAAGATTTACTAGTAGTCTATTCCTCCTCCTCCTCCTTCTCCACCCTTTGGCACAGCCAAGAAGCACGATTCTCTGGAGAGCTCTGGGAGAACGAGTTTTGAGGCCTGATGGAAGAAGATGCTAGTTCTACTGAAAGGGCGAAAACCTACCAATGATGTTTAACTTGAGGACTGGCGTCCGGAGACCATTGCCCCGAAAATGGTTCTCTAGAGTGTTCTAGGAGTTAAGAGTTTCGGACCAAGAAGAAGAAAGATATACGGATCAACTGAAGGCGAAAACCCTTTCTGGGTTGTTCTACAAGATTATATGTATATATATATATATATATATATATATATATATATATATATATATATATATATATATATATATATATATATATATATATATATATATATATATATATATATATATATATATATATATATATATAAAAATTTTAAAAGAAAGATGTTTGGAATAATAAAAGGAGGAAAAAAGAAATATAAAAGCTGCATACGTAAGAGGGGAAAAAAAAGAGATAACTGAACAGTTTGGAAGGAGGATGAATGGGGACTTACAAGGGAATAGGAAGCTCTTCTGGAAGGAAGCGCGAAAGGTTAAGAATGAAAATAAGAGGAACATGCTCAGAATAATGAATAGGGATGGTGCTTTCGTAACTGATGAAACGGATGTGAGGGGAGTGTCGAAGGAACACTTCGAAAATCTGTATAACATTGGTAGTAATGAAGAGGTGATAGTGAATGTGTGTGGGTTTGATGGTGCAGGAAGGAATGGATATTTTTGGGATGAGGTCATTAATAAGGAGGAGGTAATGGGTAGAGTGAGACAGTTGAAGAATGGTAAATCTGCAGGTATAGATGAAATTGCTGGTGAAATGAGCAAGAACGGAGTTGAGATGGTGAATGAATGGATTTGGAAATTGTGCAACAAAGCGTATATGGAGGGTATAGTTCCGAGGGATTGGAGGAGAGCAGTAATAGTACCCTTATATAAGGGTAAGGGAGATAAGGGTAACTGTAGGAATTATAGGGGAATTAGTGTATTGAGTGTTGTAGGGAAGATATATGCTGGTATTTTGGTCGAAAGAGTGCGTCGAGTGACTGAAGGACTGATTGGTAAAGAACAAGGTGCGTTTAGGAATTGTAGAGGATGTGTGGATCAAATATTTACATTAAAACAAATGATTGAGAAAATGAGGGAGAAGAAGAATAAATTGTATTTAGGTTTTATGGATTTGCAACAGGCGTATGATAGGATTAATAGGAAAGCTCTATGGCAGGTGTTAGTGATATATGGTGTTGGTGGTAGGCTTCTGAATGGAATCAAAAGTATGTATGACGATAGTGAAGCGTGTACAAGAATAAAGTGATTGGTTTAATATTAATAGCGGAGTGAGGCAGGGATGTGTTAAGTCTCCTTGGTTATTCAATTTGCATATGGATTGGGTTATGAAAGAATTAGAGGTTTGGGTGGCAGGAGATGGTGTTAGAATGATGGAGAATGGAAGAGAGTGGAAGGTGCCCTACCTATTATATGCGGATGATTTATTTGGCATTGTGTGGTGAATCTGAAGAGAGTTTGAGATGATTGGTAGAGAGATTTGGTTGGATGTGAGTAAGGATGTTAGTGGTAGATAAGAGGGAGGTTATGGTTGTGAGTGAGGACAGTCCTCGGTGTGAAGTTACGTTAGAGGGTGAGCAACTGGAACAAGTGTCTGATTTTAAATATTTAGGATATATGTTGGATGATAAGGGAACAGATGATGCAGAGTGTAGTAGGAAAGTTGTGAAAGGCAGGAAGGTGGCTGGTGCAATTAAATCGTTGGTGGATGTAAGGGGACTAAGTCTTGAGTGCACTAGATTCTTACATGAGGGTATGTTGTTACCAGTATTAATGCATAGTAGTGAGACTATGGTCTGGAATAAGAGGTAGTGATCTGAAGTAAAATATGTTGATGGACAATCTTAAGGGCGTGTTAGGTGCGAGAAGAATTGATAAAATGAGGAATGAACGTATTAGAGAGTTGTGTGGTGTGAAGAAAGGGATAAATGAAAGTACGTTGAGATGGTTTGGTCATGTGGAAAGGATGGATGACAGTCGGTTGGTTAAGGGGATGTATAGTGGTGTGTGTGTGTGTGTGTGTGTGTGTGTGTGTGTGTGTGTGTGTGTGTGTGTGTGTGTGTGTGTGTGTTGTGAATCGACCGGCTGGGAGACCGAACAAAAAGTTGACTGAGTCCGTAAAGGAATGTCTGGAGGAGAGAAATGTAAGTTTGTCAGAGGCGAAAAGAAAGGTGCATAATAGGAGTGAATGACGGGTTTTGTAAGGGGGTAAGGTTGTGGCCCACCTGGGCCAAAGGATGAACCCCACATTGACGAGATGATGTCGCGGTTCCGTGATGCTCTAGGGTGGATTTTCTGACTGCGACGAGTTCTCACTAATAGGTATAAAAGGGGCGGTAAGGCTGGACTTTCTTTTCTTCCTTTGTCATGTTCTTCTACTACTTTTCTTTTTCCGGTGCATGTACGCACCTTACCCCCAGTCTTGGGGAAAGAAAGTGGATGATATATATATATATATATATATATATATATATATATATATATATATATATATATATATATATATATATATATATATATATATATATATATATATATATATATATATATATATATATATATATATTATATATATATATATATATATATATATATATATATATATATATATATATATATATATATATATATATATATATATATATATATATATATATATATATATATATATATTTACTTCATATATATATATATATATATATATAAACAAGTCATTGCTATAAAAACTTGTTAATTGTTATATATAAAAATAACATTAAAAATGTAAAGAATTAAATAAATATATATATATATAGAATTGTAAGTGGTACATCGGAAGTATGTTTTTAACCGCCAATAAAGAGTTAGCGGACTGTGGTAGACTTCAGTAGTGAAAAATAATTATTAGCGATAGAATTAGCTAATTTGCGATAGCTGACTGGCGAAGCAAAAAAAGTTGCGGAATTGCGGAATTTCGATAGCGGACTGGCGAAAAAGAAAAAGTTGCGAAATTGCGGAATTGCGATAGCGGACTGGCGAAGCAGAAAAAAGTTGCGGAATTGCGAACTGCGGAATGCCCCACAAAAATAGCGGAATTGCGAATTGCGGACTAAAAAAAAAGTTGCGGGTGCCCACCTCTGATATATATATATATATATATATATATATATATATATATATATATATATATATATATATATATATATATATAATTATATGCTATATATATATATATATATATATATATATATATATATATATATATATATATATATATAGACATTTTTGTAGATACTGTACTGTGACTTTTTTCTGAAAAAATTTTCTAAGTTCAAAAATTTCTAAGTTCAGAAGAAGTTAAAGTTAAGTTTAGTTTTTAAGAAAAATTATTTAGTGACGAAGCTTCTGGCGAATTCAGAAGCTTGCCACTAAATTACACTATAACAACAAAAACGAGCTCCGTACAGTATCTACAAATACCCACCCTATATATATATATATATATATATATATATATATATATATATATATATATATATATATATATATATATATATATATATATATATATATATATATATATATATATATATATATATTTTTATAGACAACTTACATTCACTCGGTATTCTCATCAACCGAAATCAACCTACTCGACGACGTTTACAACATTACCAGAATCCTTCTTCTCCTGACATCTCATTCTGCTCCCTCCAAATTTAAGTCATCACACCCTTTCATGCTCTCTCTTAAGATCACATTCCGATACTTATCAAAATTCAACATAAACACCCTAAATACACATCTTTAAAAAAAAATCATATATCTACTATAAGAAAGAAGACTGGAAAGCTTATACAGACCTCATAGAACTAGATTTACACTCCTTCCAAACAGCTGATTTTACCTCCCTCAACAAAGCAATAGATCACATCAATAAAATAATTCGAAAAGGATCAATGAAATGCATCCCACATGTCCTCCAGAGTTTAACCTCAACTTTCACTAATTAAACCATGAAATTCCCTCAGACAAAATAAACAACTAAATAAAAACCAATTGAACCAAATCATATATAATTATTCTAAATTGTAATTTAAAGTTTTCATAATAAATATAAAATCAATGATAGGTCTGCCTGTTTTTCTTTAACTAATTTCTCGAATCGTTTTTCTTTATTCGAAACGCAAAAAATCAAATCTTCCTTCAATTGTATAAGCTATTTCTCTTCTTAGTTTTTATGACCACCATTGAAGAAAACGTTATTTCACACACAGATAAGATGTGGCGAATGGTGTCAATAGTTTCAGAGCTTCTCTTGCAAGCTCTGCGTATTCTTCCTTTCTTTTTATCCAGAAGACGTCAATCCTCTGAGAATGGATTTCCATTTTAAGCATTCCGTCAGCAGCAAGTTCTGTGAGGTTTTCTTTCATATTTGTGGTGAGGTTACCCAGTTCATTGGACATATCGAGAAAAGGATTAAGTATCCATCTTTGTTCATGTTCAGTTTGAGATTCTTCTTCCAAAAAGTAACTCACTAGTTGTTCTTTTAAAATTTGCAAGCCCACGACCGTGCAAGGAGTGTGATCGCTATTGCTAACGGCCAACGAAATCTGTTCGATAATCTTGTGAACGCAAAGGAAACGAACCAAACATATTTTTCTAGAGACGTTGACTACAAACGA
>JABUQX010086220.1:0-2500 GCA_015478945.1 Trachelipus rathkii | reverse complement strand
TTTAAATATATATTTTATGATGAGTCATTTATGGGTGGGAAGAACGTTGTAAGAGTTAGAATACTTTGAAAAGTGTGTTTTTATTTCTCCTTGGTACTGGAGGCTGATGGAGTGTCTGATGTAGTGAGTGATCTATGTCATACATAGGTGTGCTTTTATGGGAAGTATTTTGTCTTTAATATGTGATAAATGGGTGTAACGAGAAATCAGTCCGTTATTATTCGTAGGGGAATGTTTTGTGTGATTTCATGTTTGTTTATTTTAAATTGTGGGGTATTAATGCCCATGTGGGTGATGAATAGTATAGGAGTGAGAGGAATTATTATTTGTAAACTATGGTAAGAGTTTCTTTTTATTTTCAGATATCAGCGATGGACAATATCTTTTTCTCTATACTATTTTTATAAAAAACATAATTTTATGTGTGGATCTTGAGGTGGTGTTGTCAGTTTGTAGAGTGAAAGTCATAGGGGAATCAAATGTCAGTTCTAATATTGTGGGATTTTTATTAAGTTGAAGGTTCATTGATGAGTGAACATTCCTTTCTCTTACGTTCCTTGTAAATAGTGTTATAGTAGATTTTGTTGTGAGGTCGTCATTTTATTTTATGTAACCCATTGTTCAAATTGTTATATATCATTATATATAATATATATATATATATATATATATATATATATATATATATATATATATATATATATATATATATATATATATATATATATATATATATATATATATATGTGTATATAAAAATTTATAGTATAGATAAAGATATATATATATATATATATATATATATATATATATATATATATAAATAACGAGAGAGGTGGGTGAGTGTAGAGAGTGTATATATATATACATATATATATATATATATATATATATATATATAAGAAATAATATATATAGTGATATATATAAATATATATATATATATATGTGTATAATTATATCTGAACTTCTTAATAGACAAAGTATAAAATAAAACTTTGTATTACACTGATTGACAGGAGTACCATTCTATGAATGGGATCTATAATAAACGACGATACTATGGCTCAAGTAATATATTAATCGATTCTTGTGGTAAAGGTCCAGGGTTTGGTTCCTTGTGCGGACCATATTGAACAATTAATCAGAAAGATTCCCTTTCCGGTCTAGGCTTCTTTATATATATATATATATATATATATATATATATATATATATATATATATATATATATATATATATATATATATATATATATATATATATATATGTCTCTTTAGTGGGTTTGAAAAATTACACTGAGTTGGTAAACAAGGAGTGTTACTAAGGGTAAGGGTTCAAACCCACAAAGGGACATTATATATATAAATAATGATGCGGTTTAATGTATTATCCTTATATATATATATATATATATATATATATATATATATATATATATATATATATATATATATATATATATATATATATATATATATATATATATATATATATAAGCTTTCTCAAATTATACCCAAATATAGGTCAGTTTATTACATTATATTACAACTTAAACAAAAAAAAATTATAATATAATTATAACATTTCTACGAAATCGGTCTCCGGTAAGCCGACTCGGTTATAATTTCGATTCCGACTAAACCGGATTCAGATACCGATACCGATACCGATACCGATACCTTTGCTCTAGCTATAAATATTGTTTATTTTATTTTTTAGTGTCAGGTAAAAAGTCAGAACATATATGAATTATCTGTTAAAACTTTTTTATTTATTTTGATTACTTACGTTCGAAATTCTGCAATGGAAGTTATATATAAATATATATTTTTAAATGGTTCAATTTTCAGAGACAGAGAATAAGTGAACGAAACTCTTTCTCAAAATTCCTATAAAGTGTTTCACAAATTTTCGTCCACGAATCCAATATTATAACAAATTCAAGTATTCTTATTCAAATTATATTCATCTCTAATGTTCACACGTCGCTTTCAAAATAATACCATATATATTCATATTCAGTTTCTAATAGTTTTTATATGCTAATTTTCCTTTGATATATTTATGTATGTATATCTGTAATGCTCAAACATTCAAACATTCTTATATACAAAACTAACAAATATACACACACACTTATATATATATATATATATATATATATATATATATATATATATATAGTATATATATATATATAAAGTATATATATATATATATATATATATATATAATAGAGTGTAGAAGATATATATATATATATATATATGTATGTATATATATATAAGTGGTATATATATATATGAGTATATATATATATATATATATAAGAATATATATAGTAGTATATATATATATATATATATATATATATATATATATATATATATATATATATATAGTATATATATAAGTGGCGCAAATTTGAAAACGCGAAAGTATTTCGATAAATGCGAAACGGTTGTTCATTTCCAGATGTTGAACGGAAGTACATCAC
>JABUQX010086219.1:0-19619 GCA_015478945.1 Trachelipus rathkii | reverse complement strand
TATAGCCTAAGCACGATACCGCTTATTGCTACACCAGAATGTAAAGTATTTTTAAAAGTTCTTCAAAGAGATACCTAAATCACCTGTGCCTAATTACCTAGGGAGTTCAATATTAACATGAAAGTGATTTAGTTATGAGAATGCTTAATTTTTTCAACTTTAGATTTCTTGTAATAACACTAAAAACGATGTCTTTTTATTAACCTAAGATCTCGACTTAGCCGCTTATTCGTCATACCGAATGAAAGAAAGTATTTTAGAGTTCTCAAAGCAAGCTACCTACAAACACTCTGCCTAAATTATAGAGGAGTCCAAATTATTACATGAAGTGATTTTAGTATGGAATGCAATTTTCTTCAAGCTTGATTCTTTGTTTTATAACCACTTTTAAAACAGTATACCTAAAGCCCGCACTACGCTTAATTGGCACTCCCAGAATGTAAGGTTTTTAGAGTTCCTTCAAAAAAGAAATTACCTTAAAACACTGCCCAATTACTAGCGAGTCCAAATTGCATTACATGGGAAAGTATTTTAGTATGATGCTAATTTTTTCAACATTTAGATTTTCTTGTTTTAACACTTTAACTTAATATTAACATCATTAGTCGACTACGCAATTTGCTACACCAGAATGTAAGTATTTTAGAGATCTTCAAAGAAGATACCTTCAAAATCTCCTCTTCTTAAATACCTAAAAGGTCCAAATATGTACCATGCAAAATGATATAGTTGAATGCCAATTTTTAAACTTCTAGATTCATCTGTTATAACACTAAAACGATTTGTATACTAAGCCCTCGACTACGCCTTTATTGGCGTACACAGAATGTAAAGGTATTGTAGAGTTTCTTCAAAGAGATATACCTCAAACACCTGCCTACTAAATTTACCTAGACTACCTAATTTATTACATGCGAAAATGTGAATAGTATGAAGGGCTAATTTTTTTCAACTTTAAATTCTATATTTATAACACTTAAAACGAATATACCTAAGCTCGACTACGCTTTTTTTGCTACACCAGAATTAAGTATTTATTAAGAGTTCTTCCCAAAGAAGATACCTCAACACACCTGCCGTAAATTACCGAATTTCTATTTTCTCTCCCTTCGCGTCTGTTTATTTTTAGTTCAATCTTTATTTTATTCAACTTTTAGCATTTTACTTTAGAACACTTTTAAACGACGAATACCGCTGAGCGCTCGATACGCTTTATTCTTACACACAGAAATGTAAGACTATTTCTGAGATTTCTTTCGTGTGTGCTGTAACCTCAAAAAAACTTGCATAAATTAACCTAGAAAGTCCCAAATTATTAATAAAGTGAATTTAGGTTATGTAGTGCTAGATTTTTCCACTGTAAGTTTCTTCTGTTTATAACACTCAACGCACATTACCTAGTAAACTACGACATTTTTGCATAACACCGAATGAAAGTATTGTAGGAAGTTCTCAAAGAAGAGTGCACTCAAACACCTGCCGCTTTAATTACCTGAGGAGTCCCAAATAGTATACATTGAAGTGATTTAGTCTATGAATGTTTAATTTTCAACTTTAGATTTCTTTTGTTATAACACCTAAAAAAAAATTATAAATCAGCTTGACTACGTTTTTTCCCACACAGAATGGTACAGTTTTTTAGAGTTCCTTCAAAGAAGATAACCTTCAAAAACACCTGCGCCGTTAAAATCCTAAGTAGTCACAAACTAAATTGATTAGTTTGCATAATCAATGTAGATTGTTCTTGTTTTAACGACACCTTAAAGCAGATAATACTAGCTCGACTACCGCTTTATTGCACACCAAAATGTAAGTATTTTAAAGTTCTTTCAAAGAAGAACCTTACATGACCTTTCTAACTTACACTAGGAGTTCAAATTATTACATGAAAGTGATTTAGTATGAATGCTAATTTTTCAACTTTGATTCTTGTAATAACACTTAAAACGTATACCTAAGCTCGACTACGCTTCTTTGCTATACACCAGAATGGTAGTATTTTAGAAGTTCTTCAAAGAAGATACCTCGAAAACACTTCCTAAGTTTACCTGAGGAGTCAAATTATACACCTATGAAATGTTTAGTCATGAATGCTAATTTTTACATTAGATCTCTTTTATAACATATAAAACGAAATACCTAAGCTCGACTACGTACGCTATTATTCTACAGCAGAATGTAAGTATTTATGATTCTTCAAGAAGGATACCTCAGAACACCTGCCCCTAAATATACCTAGTAGTCCAAGATGTCTCTACATGAAATGATTTTCAGCATGGAGCTAATTTTCATTTCCAACTTTAGATTTCCTTGATTCTTAACACTATAACCCTTTCTGTCCCCGGACGATTATTAAACTCTTGATTTTTTAAAAATTATTGTGATGCTATTACAATTATTATTATTATTAACTCCATTTTTTTCCAAAAGAAAAAAAAAAAAAAAGAATTCATCTGTAGTATAATTGGGCACGTCGGTATTTTGATCAGTACCACAGTTCCTCCTGTTATCATTAGAAAGTATGAGATGTACTTATGAAAAAATAAAAAAATTAAAAATTGTTTCCTCATCGAACACACACACATATATTAATATTATATATATATATTATATAGTATATATATATATATATATAATAAATATTTACAGTATATAATAATATATAATAAGAATATATATATATATTATATTAAGTATAATATACTATATATATAGGCTCTATAAAATAAAAAAAATCCGATGAAACGTTTCAAAATATTAAATATAATTGAAAACCATTAATTTTCTTCATGAAATACTTTAAGAACACAATTTTTTATAGGAAAATTAGTGAAACATCATAGGTTGGTGCACCCTACAAGACTCTGCAAACTAGAATGATGGGCGAGAACTGAAGTTCATCTTGAAGACCAGCAGTACTTCACAATCTTCCCCTTACTTATCAACAGGAAATGGCCATGTGGGTCACCTTTGTTGGCTAATCTCCGTACAGATCCATGAGGTACCAGGAATATGGATTTCCTCCTCTGTGAAAATATGTGAATTGCTTTAACATAGCCTTATAGAAACGAGCGCCCATTGCAAATTCCTTCTGACAGTATCTAGTAATGGATGTTGGCAATTTGTAAGCATACAGAATATTACATAAGCGTAATTACTGCCTATGTCTCATTAATCAAAAACAACCCCTGGTGCCCACCATTATCTACCTTTTCCCATCTATTAATTCCATAAGCACCCACGAAAGATGTCCATCGCTTATCACTCCTCCCATAGGAATTTATTTGTATCGTGAACTATTGGGCGGACATGTAGACCACCAACCCAATCTCTGTTTCCCAGATCTCTGATTGTCTCGCTTGCCACCTGTTGTTCAGTTTTTTTCTTCTCTATTACCCAGTGAAAGTTTGATATAGCAACGAAAACAGTACTTTGAGTCCTGTACCACTTATAAGCCAGTGATCCCTCGATTATGCTGGAACGGTTGAAATCAAACTGACCCTCTCTTCATGCTTGGAATCCACTTTCATGGAAGGAAAATCTTTCCGTGTTGATCGAATTGTACCACAGGCAAATGCAGTTTGTCAGGACTTTTAGTTTTTCGATCAATAGGAATACAGATGAAAATTATAATCAAAATAATTTAAACCAGTTCACCTAAATAATCTTCTGGAAGAATTAAGACAACCCTTCCTCTATCCCATACCCCTCCTTTGTTTATTATTCATCCCTTACACTTCGCTTTGCTGTGTAGATTTCTTTTAGAACTAACCTGAAAGATAACCTAAAACTATCTTAGATTATTGCGTGATCAGTCGTCTTATATCTGTTCAAAATGAACTTTAACTTTGAGTCATGTATATATAAATAACGATCGAATCCACAAGTTTCTGGAAAATATGTAGAATGTAAAATATTCTTAATATTTAAGCGATGGTAATTCTTTCTAACTTTTATTCATGAATTTCTTGAATTTAAGAATAAGAACCTCATGCCGTAATCTAACTTGAGTGTTTTAGAAGACATAATTTTACATTTAATACATCGATTCACTATAACATTGTGTGTAGGTAAGAAATATTTATAATGAAGCAATCTGGTATTTATAATTTATCTCATATCTTTTCATCTACTTCCTTACATTATTATTCTGAGGTAAGCATAATTGGTTGGAACAGTCATGTCTATGCTGGTCCTATTTACGATTTGTAGGCTTTACGTTTAAGTGAATAGACTCTGTAATACTATGAATTGACCGTCTTTTGCACGTTTTTTTTTCTCTCATTGATTTATTGAGCTTGATTACACTTCTTTTATTTATGTTGTTGTGTTACATTTTTCGTACGTCTAGATTAATATCCTGGATTTTTATGCTGTTGTAGTTCGTATTAAGTTCTATCTAGTTGGTAGCCTAGAGACTTCATCTTAGAATTCGTTGGTCTTATTTCTTGAACGGTTTATCTACATCGACATCATTTAATAATTATGCCGTATTTGAAAGGAAATAGTATGGGTTATGGGAAAATTAATCAAAAATATAATTATATCATATAGCTATATAATATATTTATACTTATATTATTTATCAGTATATATACTTATATTATATAAAGACTTTATTAATATAATATATTATAAATATTGTATATTAATTAGTGAATTGTTCGATGTGATTTTGATTGGGGGTTCATGATGACTATTTGTGAATCTAACGTACTCCTAATAATATATTGTATTATATAATATATTATATAATAAATCATTAATAATTATATATTAATATATTTAATATTAACATACTATATTTATAATTTTTAGTAATAATTAAGTAAGAGAGAGGAGAACGAGAGGGGAAAGAGAAGTCGATGCTTATATAATTATCTATTATATTATTTATAATATAATATATAATTAATATCTTATGTTACTATATTATTTTATTATCAAATTATTTATTTATATGTAGCGTATTATTTTTTCTGGCATTTTAAATAATATTATAATTTTATATCCTTTTCATTATTCATATTACTTGCTCATTAATAATGTTAATAATAGTTTAATGATTCTTGACCTACTCTGTTAAGAGGAATTGCTCCTTATCAGTGTTACCTGAAAATTTGTTATGGTATGGGAAACCAATGCATAATAAGAGTTAGTTTGGAGGGATATGACATAAATGTAATCATATTATCATGACAATAAATTAAGTATGTTTCTTGATTGTCATCTTGCAAAGAGGTGTTCAATGACACAAAGTTTCGTTTATAAAGCAACTATAGATAAAGTTAATCGAAAAGAGTGATTTGTAAGCACCGTAGGCTGAAAACATGGAAAGAAGGAATAGAGGACAATCGGCGACTCTTTGATAAAAAGCGAAAATCCAGTAATTTGACCTCCTACTGTTCCAATGCCTATAATAACTAATGAGCTAATACTTGTATTGAATAAACGATGTGACTAAACCAGCCAAAATTTTCTAATAATATACATTTTTCAATGTTTTCAATTATAATCTACATCAATTCCTTGCCCTTATTTCTATCATTTATAATTAACCTTAAAAGTATTGATGAAAGATTAGTTTGCGGCTATAAACTAGAAATTTATTAATAAGTACGTCCACAAAGATATCATTACAAGGGATAAACTCTTGCTTTTCACAGCCTAACGTGAAACACTAAGCGAAATTTTTTGCACTTAGTGTCATATTACCGAAATGCTTTTAAATTTAGATGTTAATGTCATATTTTTATATGGGATCCCACTTAGACTGAAAGGGTGGCACCTTATAAAGGATGAATCAACTCACCCTTAGCAGGGATACTATTATCCTACTATAAAGAGGTCTTTTTACTGGGCTAATGAATATCCACTCAGGAACATGATAAATCGAGAATGGAAAATTTTATTAACACTAGAGTAGAAAGGAGAAGTCCAATACAAATGAACCCGTCGCAAGGTAGAGAAATGAGAGAGAAGTACTATTTACAACCTCCCACCAGAAAGCGAAAACAAATTAAAATTATGGAAATTAAGGGGGCAAAACAGTATGCAGATTAACAGGATGCAGCAAGGGCCTGCGGCCCCTGGTATCTGATCAATATTCAATGAGGCGATTTTTTTAAATCCTTCGATGGTTATTTGGTCCCAAAATATATACGACGCCTACCAGTCATAATCATTATAAATCTGCTAAACAACTAGAAGCCGAATGATTGCATCCCCCATGTGATGATTTGATGTTTGCTGGATCGGGAAACTTTTCACAATAATATGATAAAAGAAATATAATAAATTTAACAATGGGTAATGTAGAAGGAAAAATGTTTAAATACATTGGTATTGATATAAAAGAGGGAAATAGAGGAAAATAATTCTAAGCCAAATAACATTATATTAAGGATTTAAAAGTAGTGTCACAGGAGAGTAAGCAAGATAGAGAAGAAAAGAAAATTAGAAAAGGAAGAGGATGACACTTATATTAGGTCTACTGGTCCAAAAGCCTTAGAGACGTCAATCACAACCATACAAGACCAGATTTATCATTTTTGTAAGTAAAATGTCAAGAAAGAATAATAACGCCAAGAAATAAAGATATGAAGGAAATTATTAAAAAGATGGATTAATAAATGACAGAAATAGAATACACGTAGCAAATAAAATAAAGCCCAATAAGTAACAAACGGCTAAATGATAAATATGCTTAGATCGCATTATTTAATGTAATTGATATAGTGATGCTTTCTTTGGGATAATATTAGTTATGGAGTTGAGTGAAATAAGCACGTATCAAATTTTTCTTCTGCACTGAGTTAATATTATTAACCTACGAATATTTATAAAGGATATTATCATTAGAAAAATAGTAATGTTTATAAGTTTGGAAAAAATCTAGAGAAAAGCACACAGCAATGTAAAGATCAACGATGGAAAGCAGAAATGGATGCGCTTGCTTGAATGTCTTGAGCGAAGCCAATTACACTAAGGAGAAGTACTGGAAGGATCCAATTATAATAATGAACCGATACATCAACGTTGAAAAATCATTGAAAATTGAATTAAAACATTGTAGTAATCACTCATATAAGAACAAGCGCAAATGCTACGTATTTATAATAGAATCCGGGTTAATAGACAGCGATACAAAATCAGGAAAATCTAAAACGAGGATCTTTGAGCATTCCGCAGCATGAAGACCCTGTAATTCATAGATAGCCTGAATTTTGGAACCAAATATGTAAGGAGTTCATCTTAGTGATCCTACCTGTTATTCAAATTATGGAAGGTGAAGTGTTAAGGTACAAATGAAAACATTGCCAGATATTTTTGCAGACTTATTAGAATTCTTATGTGAATTTAAAATTACAAAAAAAGAATTTCAATGAATAAGAAAAATATACATGTAAATGATTACATGCTCAGAATAATAATAATTACAAGAATAATATATAAAGATAATTTAACTTCATTGAAGGTGTGATCGAAAGATCTCTGATTACCAGGATAACTAGAATGAGGGGTGAGAGGGAGAAAAGATATTCGAATGCAGATAAAGAACTGACATAGATTAAAATTTTTACATAATCAAGTAAAAGTTATAAATATTAATGCAGTCAGGTAAAAGAATTTTTTATATTGAAAGATTTAATTAATTAAAACAGTTATTTGTAATACTTTAAGATTAGTTTGTTTAATAAGACTTTTTTTTTTATTAAGATTATAAAGAATAATTTTATAAAAATACCTCTAATACAGAGTTTTAAAAAGACAGATAATTCAATTTAATCAACTGCCAGCTCTTCTTATGCCAGGCACTTCATGTTATATAAGGAAAGGTCTTTCATCTTCCCTGCCAATTTTCAGAATAAAAGACCAATAAAGAAAGATTAGAGATAGAACTTATCATAAGAAGAATTAATATAGAAATAAGGGATGAGTTACCATAAGAAGAAAGAGATGATATCATCACAAAAAAACTTCGAGTACCGATATTAAGTATTATAAATAAACAACAAAGACCCTATTAATATAATAACTGAAACAGCTAATAGGAAAGACGCGATATCTACCAAGTGAATTATAGTATATCTAACTGTAAAGTGGAAAAAATACGCTCTTGTCTATGATCATAATAACTATTTACTTCCATACTTTAGAATTTTCTTTATTATTGTTATATTAATACTGAATAAGTATTAACTAATACTAGTAGTATAGTATATAATATAATAATTATCATATAATAGTAGACTTTATATTTGATAGTTTTTATGTATTACATATATATATAGTATATATATAAGATATATATTCTGTTATATAGGTATATAATTATGATTGAAATTCTTCAAGGATTCATCAAGGACAACACTATATGAGGTATCTTATTAGAAAATATTTAATTTATATAGTAATCATATTTGTAGGTTAAATTTTATTTTCTATTCTTATTATCATTATATTTTAATATATATTATTATTAATATTAACCATCGTATATATATATATGATATATGATACTTATATATAAATGTAGTTAATATATATGATATATATACTAAGCTTTAGGTAAAAACTATCTAGGTAAATAAGATGTATATAATATTTTTTAAGTATATGATTCCTATTACTCATAAATGAAATATTAAATCTTACACTTAGTATATATTTATTATGGTATATTATTTCCCTAATCTTATTAGTAAGAATATGTATTAATTATTTTGTATTAAGTTTAATTTATGATAGTGTTATTATATATACCTTACCTATATATATATAGTATAGTATATATATATATACTTATAATATACTAATATAATATTATTATTATATTACTTTAATATAGTGTATCTATACTTGTTTTAGCTATTAAATCCTAGTTCAAGATAATTGACATACTAAAATTATAATATAAGCGTATGTACATCTGAAATTAACCTATTCCTTATATAAACTATCTTACCAAGTAACCGATAGTTTTTGTGGTTGAATAAGCCTTTTTTGCCAACCTATTGCCATTATCATAACAAAAACACGGTTATTATAAGGTGACCTTAATTATAAAATTTCAGCATTGTTTGATGTAGATAACAAGAAATTAATAATCGTGTGGACATTTTTTCCTGGTGTTTCCATTTGGATATCTTGTACTTATTTAGTGCGCAAGGATAACAACTTATAAAATTTTTCACAAACACAGATAGTCCTTCTATGGAAAATCTAATAAACGTATTTTGTACGGAGGTTACTCATACGACAAACCGTTTTTTCAATTTTATATCTAAATTCTAACAACATCTCTTGATTGTTTAAAAATCAACTTAATTAAAACTCTTATTTTTGGTATTACAAGGGGATATTAATACATTATCGTCATCTTAATGTATAAATTTAGCACCCAAATAAGATAACTGATTCCCGTATAGAGAAGCGATGATATTTCTGTGACACGAATAGTTTGTTGCCCAGAATTTACTAATTATATGAGGATCAATAACTTTTTCGATATGAAGGGCATAATACTTTTCAGAAAACTTTTTAAAGACACTTTCAATGCCTAACTTCAACAGGCTCACTATTATATGACCTTTATTTGCCGCATAATGCATGCGTTTGCAACTAAATTCTGAACGGGAGAAATGATAATACCGCCTGCCACGAATTTCGTTCGTCTAAAAATCTACTGAGTTGGTAGTTTCTTACAAGACACATAAACAATTTCCACAGTTTAAAGAGTTTAGATTTATTTATATTTTGGTGAGTGAAAACAATTAAATTGGTTGAATATTAATATTAAAAATCCTCTTAAGAATAAACTCCGATTACCTTTATGCTCATCAGTAATATATCATTACAAATGCAAGGAATTTGAAACTGCCAATGCCCACTACGCGTATAACCTAGGAAGACAATAACGATAGCTAATAATTCCCACACGTATTGCTGTATAGCATAAAGGTATTTCAATAGTTATGGAGAACATCTAGGACTCGAATTTTATAATTTATCAATCCTCCCTATTTTCAGGACTAAATTATGCAATCTTTTTAATGTCTTCATTGTGTACAGGGCCACCGTTTATTATCTATTATACATATTAAATAGTTGTCTCCTAAGTCTGAGTTGTTTAAACCCAAATCAATTTTTCAGTTTGTTTAGAATCCTCTGATATATTTGCATCTCAAACCAGACCTATCTTAACATTGAAAGAATCATATGTATGTATGTATGTTGTTTGTATTAAAGTGATATTTTTGTTTAAAATATCAACGCTAAATTTTTCGTTTTACTTAATAAATTTTGGAACATCCCATTCTTGTTCTGGTTATGTTATTTATTAGATTTATTTTTACCTTTTACACCTCAGGATGTACAGTAATTCTAATAGATGTCTTTTTATTTTTAAATAATAGTTAATTACATTTTATTATAATTATATTTTTTGTGTAATTTGAAAACTCTTGCCCATTCCATTAATATTGTATTGCCTTAAGAAAATATCGTGAAAGGGGTTAAGAAGAAATATTCTTAACCGTAAACTATTGTCTAAGCCTAATAAATTATATAAGAATAAGTTTATTGAGTGTTTTAATACTTAGCATATTATTATAATATTATTTTATAAGGGTTAATTCTGATATAGGTACTTTTTATTTATAATTTTTCTTTAAATAATATTTCCTATATACAATAGGAAATCAAAAATCATAATAATTAGGCCCGATTATATTATATATATATACGTATCATTAGGTTATTTTATATTTGTTAATACTTATACGTATATTCTTTAGATTTATTTAAGTGAAGGTTTTTATCATAGAGCATTAGTTATAATATATCATATCACTGATATATGCACCTTTCTTCCCATATTTAATAGTAATTTACCCGCCTCCACGTCAAAGGTGGAAGCCCTATTCATAGGAGGGAAATTAACCCCATATATGTAATTGCACTACGACCTTGCTCCGGATAACGAGTGATTTTGAAGACGGGCGTCAAATGTGCCCTTATACTCGCTCGACAGGACTAATGTCTATTATGGGGAATTTTCTTATACTTATTGAAATAATAAACTTACCATCGGAACTCCAATGTTTTCTAACTGACAGACATCTCAATTATACTTTTTAATGATGATTATATATATTTACCTAAGTATTATATGTTATTTATATTGTACTATAATAAGAAATTGTTAATATATAAATTATTATTTATTATTAAGTAAGTTATCCATTAATAATGAGTACTTTAAATATACCTTGTATATTATTATTATACTATATATATAAGTGTATATATATTATTTAATTAAACCTATATAAATGGATAATTTTGGTGATATTTTTGACCATCTATTAGTCTCTCTATTATCAGAAATATTTTTGTTCTTTTATTTTGTATCTTTATAGTTATTATCAATTAGTTCATCAATAAAAAGTTGTTTTATACTTTCATATACTCAATCATTTAATACCTTAATTTTAAGTGTTAATTATCCATACGAAACAAATCAATAGTTTCAACTAAAACCTAAATCGGAGAAATTTACCATCATTTCAAGTCGTCTTGAATGTCTTATTTATTTGCCTAACTTAACCACAGCTCTTTATATTTGGGACGATATAAAAGTATAGTTTTTCATGTCTTAGTTAATCATCTTATCTCTGTCAATGATGAGGAATAGCAACGAATCACTGCCTAACACAGCTTCGTAACATTAAGGGGCGGGGGATACAGCCATTTCACGTTAAACTTTTGGAATTCAATGTGAGTATATATGAGGTTTTTGTTTCTAACCTTACTACCAGTTACTCAAGGAGGCCATAATAACAGGTCTACCAGAGCCTGTTTAGATAATTTAATTGTGTGAGCTCGTTACAATTAAAGCCTCTTCATTCTATCCTTCAGACCCATTGCTTGACATAATAAGCACAATAATTAAAAAGAAAATTTAGAAACCGAAACAGCTGTTCAGGTATAAACCATCTGTCTTGCTACCAAATGTGTCGTAGACATATAAAGTGTTAAACTTCTTTTTCCAATTTGTATTGCTACATGTTAAACAAAGAAAGATTTGTGTTGTGTGTAGTTGTGTGGAAGAATATAACAAGTTGATTCATATACTATTTGAAACTGGGACATTGCCCACACCCTTATTTACTCTAAACCAATTGGGAATAAGAAACATATTAGAGTTATTAATTATTGTTTCCGGCAGTAATGTTTTTACTATTTTATATAAGAAGTTTTACCCTTGTGGTGTAGAGACCATGGCTTATCAATCTGAACATAGGTATAAACTACGTTATATGAGTCTCGAACTGCAGAATGAAATTTGCAGGACTAAACGAGAAAAAGACAGTTAGAGAAGACACTTTTGCAAATTAACGGAAGGAAGGATATTTTATAGCGCAAGTTCATATTAACTAGAAAGATCCTTTTACTATGAGAATAAATATTAATGAGTAAAGGGGATAGTGCTTTACAATCATTACAATTGAGGCAAGAGGTGGAAATGAATATTTTTGTAATTGATACATACAGCAACTATTTTATATTTAGCATTTTATGTAAGTTTCATGAAATGTGTAGTTTTTGATGTACTAAAATGTAATATGTTAGCAGTTAACATAGTTACGAAGAGATCAAAATCGCCAAAATTTAGCGAAACTATATCCAATAGAATTGTGGTTGAGTTTTAAAAACGGAATCGGAAGGGGAATAAGAGACCAGAGTAATTAACCATGGAGTTAACTTGTGATAAGGCGACTCAAACATGAAATTAGGTCCTCGATGAAAATATTATATCTTAAAATGATAGTTTGATTTCAAAAGTGGGAGGTCATGAAGAACAGCGAAAACTCGGTACAGGAATTTATGATACATGGTCTAGAAGTTCATTTTATTAGGAAAAATGCACAAGACGTAAGAAAAGTAAAACCTCTGACCAAGTTGCAAAACATCTGAAAAAGAATAATGATTCCCCTGAAGGTGACCACAAACTTGGCATCAAACATTTTTACTTGAAATGGAGGGTTGTGTTGGAGTTTTTTACACTTTACAGTTAATTGCATGTGTGAGGGAAATGCATTTTAAAGCATATAGATAGAATACAGATATTCCTGTAAATTCTACAAGACAAGTAATGAATTACTTAATCTTAATTATTCTTTATTCTTGTGTCCACAGATATCCTAAGCGCAATCGGCATATAGGCACACCCCTCCCAAAAGTTTCGTGTGAACAACTAATTCTACATCTCATCAAACTGGGAAAATGTGATACAATCTTTGTAGATCTCAAAGACACCGAGGGAGGGAAAGTAATATATCTTATTAGTTGACTCGACCATTTTCCAAGGTGTGTTCAAAAAGCGAAATCATCTAAATAAGTCACTCTGCTACACACTTTATTCGAATATATAATGACCTGAGACCGGGAAGTTGCTCCAATAAGGTTTCTGTCATGACTTTCAACGTGTGACCTCTTTTGGCTCTCGCTTAGTCATCGCTTAGACTGCTAATTTTACTTCAGTTTTTGAATCTTCTAGTGTTTTACACTGACTTATATTCGGTTTTTTCCACTATCATTTTACCTTCTTCAACAGGCTTTTCAGGTCCAATGGACTAAAGAATATTCCTTTTCTATATTTTTTTATCTGTACAATCTAGGGCCATTCTCCATCCTCCTCCTCCACCTCCGTTGCATTTTGGTCCATTTTCGACCTCGACCATTCATTTCACTATGACCTCTTTACTATTTTCTTTAATCTAATCATTAAGTCACCGACCCAACATGGTGTTGATTTACCGAACAGGTTGCCTTTTGCGTCGTGGGGGTTACAAAGATTTAAAAAAAAAAATATGTATTTATAGATTATGGCTACTAGTATACACCTGGCCCAATGATATGTGCCTGGTGTTGTTTCCTTTCTCAGCAACAGCCCTTGAGAGCCTCATCTTACCCTTTTTACCTATATTGCCTCCCCTACCCTGATACCACCTCCATATTCCCTACCGGCTCGTAGTAGTAACCGCCGTATTAGTATTATCTTATAGCCCTCTATTCCTGATACCCCCTTCCACACTACATCCAGCTTATATTATTAATATTATTATTATAAGCATCAAGGACTATGGCCCACCTAGCCGCGAGTTCACTCCACATGAAAGTTTTGAACCACTGTCCTCCAGCTATTTTATATACGTCTACCTAAAATTAATTACTATAATGTACTTATAATTATTTATTATAAGTATTTTTTTGTCCTAGCCTGTCTATATTTCCAATAATAATATTAGATCATATACTCAAGTGTGTGAATAATTATTTATAGATAAGGGCCTATGTCAACTCTATATATATTAAATCCTACCTATATCATATGACAGTCTATATAGATAATCCTACTTGTACAGTCTGCGATATCTCTTACTGTGTTGCTTCCGCCTGCAATAGCATATTTATAACCTTAACCTTATGTATACCTACATATATAAATCACCTCAGCTTATGACTTTGTTGTCTGTTCATTTGTGTCACCTCGGCATGCTTTCACCTCTGAGCTTATATTTTTTTTCGCCCCGCCCTCTGAGGTTTTGCTCGATCCGACACTCGTTTCTCGGCCCTTTCGTTTCTTACAGTGGCACTTTTCTCCTTTACCCCTTTTAATTATAGGCTACGGCTTCTTTCTACATCTTAGGATAGTAATACCTCGCTATGTACCTGTATATTTTAATATACCTCTAGAAGTTATTTTACTGCCCCGAATGATTCATACCCTCACCTTGTTATCACCCGACCCTGCGTGTGTATCCACCTTGGACCCTCTGCCTCAGCACCCGCTATTATACATATGTGACCCTATCCTCGCCTATGATCTCTAACTTACCATCAGCAAAGTTTATATTAATGTATATCTTTTAGAATTTTCATTATCTATATACATACGGATATTTTATATATCTCTCTAACACACTTAACTTTTCTATTCGATCAAATGCTAAACTATCTAGCCGTCTTTTCGTATCTTCATAGGCCATTGTCTCACATTTTACTACCTCTCGTTTTCTTTTTTAAACATGGAAAATGCCAGAAAAGAATTCAATAATTTAAAAAGTTCTCTCTGTCTCTCTCCGCCGTCTCTTTCCTCTCTCATTCTCCATTCTCCTCTCATTCTCTCTCTCTCTCTCTCTCCCTCTTTCTCTGCCCGCTCCTAATTTTCATAAATTTTAATTATATTATTAGTATTATATATGATGAAGAAATTGATTATTATAGTATATTATAGTTATAATATATATATAGACTTATTTTTTTATATAGACTTATATATTTATATATAGTTTTAGATTATATTTAATTCTTATATTCATTATTATAGCTACACTTATATAATATTATATATTATATATATATATTATATATACTTCCCTATATCCTTACCTCTTATACTATCTAGTCACATATCACGATACTTGAATACCTATACGCTAATCTTACTAATATTGCTACCATCTCTACTATATACTCTAGCCATCTGATATGTGTTATATTGTAGATTATTTAATAGAGTAATTTTACATAAAAGTATAATGAGTTTATCTATCCCCCTTAACAACTATATATATTTGACTATATATATATATATATTATTAAATTATCTAAACATTCATAATATTTGTTCATCCGAGAATGTGTAAATTGAAATCAATTTATATGATAAAATATTAATATTCTGTTATATAATTGATAACTATATAGTTGTATATAGTAAAATATTGATACGGCAAAATTTTTTTATATTCAACTTATTATCTTTTACGATTATTATAGTTAGTATATATACAATTCAGTTATTTAATATCAAGCTCTAGATTACTTATATATACTATTTATATATAATATAATATATATGTATTTTATAATCTATAATATATTATATATATATATATTTATATATATAATAACTATATCTATATATATTATAATTATATATTATATATATATTACCCGTATATAATTATAATAATTTCTACGATATGTTTTTACTTCATTCTTTATATATATATTTATATTTATATTATAATATATATATATATTAACTGGTATTTATATTATATATATAGTATATATATTTATACCCCTAATGATTTAGATATCCTTAACCCCTTAAATTTAGTTATAGAACTACATAAATTAAAAAAAAAAAATTTTTATATTCGGACTGTTTTTAGTTTTAATTTCCAAATTTACTACGCCAAAAATCTTATTTACTAACTAATAATTACTTACTTAAGATTAGAATATATATATAGTACTATATATCCTAATATATAATATATATAACTATATTCATATCTGACAATGTATAATAATCTTAAAAACTTTGATTGTACTATATATATATTATTATTTATTTAAATTTTTTTATTAATTATCTAGTTGAATTATTATCTTTTAAATAACGTTGTTTTTCCCCCTGTACCCTTGATTATGTACTTAAATACTGACCTCTATACTATATACTTTTTATAATTGTATAAAAAGCTGCGTTACTTTATTGTTTGTTTTCAAATGATATAATTATTAATAATATTATATACATAATTTACTAATAGTATCCATAATAATTTTAATAACTTGAATAAAATATATTATGATTGAATATTATGTATAATGATTATCTATAAATGAACCATAAGAAAATTTTGTGCCTATTTTTTTAATAAAATTTATTGATTTTTATTACGATACTGAAAAGACATAAGTATAATCATACATCTGTACCCAAAGTGATTAATCTTTTGAGAATTAGTTTGTACTGATAAAAATTGTTTTTATTTGGTAGTATATTCATAGGGTTAGCTAAATAACAAAAGGTACTAAATACTATAATGAATTATAAATTGTTCTTTTTTTTTTATGTAGTAGAGGTGGAAATTAGCAAAATTATAAATACCTTATATTGATTCTTGAACTTCAAGAATTTACATTATAATATTTTTTTTATTTAGTTTTTCAGTGAAAACGAGTAATACGTCAAAGACTTAGACTAGTGATTAGACGTAGGATATATGCCCTTAGACTGATAATGAGGCCCTTAAGAAGTACCCGGGAAGTTCGATAACATTAATATTCATAGCAATTTAATGTTGAAATAAATATATATTTACCCGTTTTAGTGAGTGAAGGCTAATGACCTAAGATATAGGCTAAAGATTTAATTTTTATATTTACCTTGCAGGATCTATCGTTGTCTCCGTAACTTATAGGGAGCAAGCAACTTTGTAACTGGGGCAGTGTTAATAAGTTTTGAACGCTCCTTAGAATACTTAATCCCTTTAAGAACTGCTTTGTGAGAGAACGATATAATCTTTCGAAAAAGACTTCGAAGAAATGGCATACCTTAAATATATCTACATTGAGGATAGGGATGTTTGAATTACGTGTTTTAGAAAATGATTTTGTAGTTGTGTGAAAAGTTTCGTCGAGTTGAATAATGAAGGAATTGTGTTTCTGAGTAATTGAAAACAACCGTGTATTATCAGCCTCAATTAGAATTAGAATTCCAATTAGAATTAGAATTACCAATTAGAATTAGAATTACCAATTAGAATTAGAATTACCAATTAGAATTAGAAAAATACGTGAGTCAGCTTCTGTGGCAACTATTAGATGGTTTATGTTGTTTTTCAAGTTGAAAAGAATTATAAATAATGGAGTTACTGGTATCATATGATGTAATTGATAAAACTTCATTAATGTAAATTAGAAACTGGAACAGAACCAGTTTATTTGCATATTTTAGATTTATTTATTCAGTTCCGGTTTTGGTGTACCGAGATATAATGTGTATATTATAATATATAGATATATATATAATATATATATATATATATATTATATAAAATATATTATATATATATATAATATATATATATAATATAATATATATTATATATATATATAATATATATTATACTATATATATATATATTATATATATATTATTATAAAATATATATGTAGATATATATAATATATATAGTTATATATATATATATATATAAAGATAATATAATATATAATAATATCGCTGTAAGTTAATCTATAAGTATACTAGATACCATTACTCCATTCGATTCACTCACATTCCTCTATGTATAAGTATTCTCACACAAGTGATTCATCATCTCAGTATTTATAGGCTCACGCCATCCGCTACGGACCTCGTCGGACTTGAGGCTCAGATAATAATACTGAGTGCCTTATATTGTATAAATACTATCCTGTGAGATACACAATCCACCGTCAATCCCTGTCTGAGAGTACCGTCGCAGAGTCATCTATCCTTATCAATCCCTATTGTATCTAATCGTATCTATGTCACTATCTCTTTCTAATTTTATTATCACAATTTTCCTTATCTGCTTCCTCATTTACCCGTATACACCACAGGTTACACACGCAGTATATGTCTTCTGCTTCTCGTAATACTTACTTATCTTACCTTTATAGTCAAATTTTAACGGAAGTTTATTATTTTTTCTTCCATTATTTTTTTTCAAATCAAATATAGATATTAACAGTAAACAACATTGATTAGTAAATT
Organism: Trachelipus rathkii; assembly: GCA_015478945.1. NCBI lineage: Eukaryota > Metazoa > Arthropoda > Malacostraca > Isopoda > Trachelipodidae > Trachelipus > Trachelipus rathkii. The sequence goes on along the minus strand of JABUQX010086219.1, from coordinate 991 downwards.
CATTTTTGGCACTCTTTATTCGTCCTATGGCACTTTGTGTGCCTACTAAATATACTTCTCTACAATTAAATACCAACAAAACTGCCTCGTTCACAGAATTATAATTTATAATTTCTTTTTTTATAATGATATTTGTTGTATTGTGCAGATATTTTCGAGTTAGGCGGGGAGCACAAGGGCTCCCAACCTTCTTCGTTCGTTTATTTTTAAGGACTCTCTTGATACATATTAAATTTAACTTACAAGGGAACGACACCTAGCGTCTTTCCAACTTAATTCACAACTTTAGTTTTAAAACTATTGTATTGAATACATTTGCATATGTTAAGTTTATATGAATATCTTTTAGTTGCACAAAAAACGCCTTCGTACCCTAATGTACATAATTATATAGTAAGGCTATACACCTACCTATACACCTGGTAGACCCTAAATACTTCTCAATGCCCCCCCCATTAATAAATCATACCCTCTTATAATCCTATTATAATAAATCTTTTGTCAAAAAATTTTTTTTACAGTTTATTGATTGTAGAATTTTTTCACATTTCAGAAATATCCGAGAAAAGAAAAATTATATTATCATTATTTATATTTTTTGTTTATTAATATAATTACCATAACCACCAAATTAAATAATATTAATTTTATACTAATATTAATTAATCAACTCATTTTAATCTTGTTTCACATTTTTTTTAAAGAGGTCCGCTCTCAATGGATCCACACTCGTCTTTTTCGGCACCTCACAGATTGGAGTGCCAATTGTCAAATTTCTTTGAGCATCATGCGCTCTTATTCACTTAAATATTCATTTGACTCTAAATATGTTGCAAACTATTTCAATAGTAATCGCTTAATCATCATGACTTCGCAATATATTATAATAGATAGATTCCCCAACTTAACAAAACTAAATAATTTCTTTTTAGTCATTATGCGTAGACATGATGATAGCGTAAACTTTTTTAAATATAAAGATTATCTCTCC
>JABUQX010086218.1:40000-50208 GCA_015478945.1 Trachelipus rathkii | reverse complement strand
AACAACTAGTAATAAGTTTTATTATATTAAGTTTATATAAAGTTTATGTAAAGTTTATGTTATGTTTATGTATAAAGAAAACTCAAAAACTTTTATATAGAAGTTTATTATTTATAAGTTTAATAAAGTTTATATAAAGTTTATAATAAAGTATTTATATATATATATAATATGTAAATATTTTATATACAGTTTTATGTTAAAAGTTAATGTATAATACAAGTTTATATAAAGTTTTATGTAAAGTTTAAGCAAAGTTTTCATGTAAAGTTTATGTAAAGTTATGTAAAGTTTAATGTAAAGTTTATGTTAAAGGTTATGTAAAGTATTAATGTAAAGGTTTATATATAATAACAGTTTAGAGTTAAATGTTTATATAATAAAGTTATATAAAGTTTTACTTCAATTAATTTATATAAGAGTTTTTATTTTAAGTTTTGTAAAGGATTTTATATAAGATTTATGTAAAGTTTATGTAAACGTTAAAGAGGTTTAATGTATAAGTTTTATAAAACTTATGTATAGTTATAAATAAAGGTTTTTAATGTTAAGCTTTCTATATAAAGTTTTAAATAAAGTCATTAATTTATTCATGTTTTTCAAAAAAGTTTTCATAATGTTTATGCATAAGATTTATATAAGGTTTATATGAAAGTTAATACTGTTTATGCCATTACATTTATATATACGTCTATATATACAAGTTTACATAAAAGTTTAATATAACACTACAAGTTAGGTAAAGTTTTAATAAAGTTTTTTTTAAAGTTTACATAAAGATAGTTTTATATATGTAAAGTTTTATTGTAAAGTTTTGTAAAGACATACTCTGTTTATATGTAAAGATGTTTTTGTAAAGTTTTTTATATACAAAGTTTATATAAAGTTTATGTAAAGTTTATGCTAAAGTTTATATAACACAAGTTTTTCGTGAAGTAACCCATAGAAACAGTTTCGTAATCTTATATGAATTCGTATAAATGATTAGTACTAAGTGTATATAAGTCAGTGTCCCTTACAAGTACCGTATATAAGTAAGGTATATAATAACTAATATTTATATATAAGTTTTATGTAAAGTTTAATAATAGAAGTTTATGTAATAGTTATGTATAAGTTTATATAAAGTTTAATAAATCTAAGGTTATATTAAAAGTAGTTATGTTAATAGAATTTTGTTTGTTAAACAGTTGTATTGACTAAAAGATGTATATATTTATAAAGTTTATATAAAGTTGTTATAATAACAACGTTTTTACATAACTCTATGTATTAAGGATCATAATAACAGTTAAGTTTAACTTCTTACACACAGTTATTGTAAAGTTTTATATACATAAGTGTTTATGAACGTAGAATTGTTTATTTAAAACAGCTTTTATTATTATTATTACATTTTAAATATGTAAAGTTTAATTGTAATTTGTCATCTATTAATAAGTTTATGTAACAGTTCTAATGTAAAGTTTATAATAAGTAATTACTATGTAAATACAAGAAGTTTTATAGCTTAAGTTTTACATGATAATAGTTATAGATAAAGTTTGAGATGTTAAAGTTTATGGTAAAGTTTATATAAAAGCCTTTAAATATATAAGTTTATATACCACCAGGGCATACCCCTCCTACGTTAATAAAGTTTTATAGTATAAATGTTGTATGTAAATGTTTATGTAACGGAATAAAAGTTTATATGTAAATCGTTTTACATAAAAAGTGTTTATTGTAAAGTTTATATATAACTTTATGTAAAGTTAATCTGTTAAAGTTATTGATAGTTTATGTATAATGTTTTATTTATATTCAAGGTTATATGATCACACCACCGTTTATTGTAAAAACGGTTATATATATAAAGGTTAATATCTCTGCATCATTTAAGCCAAATGTTTATTTGAGTGTATAAGTTGTTATATACGATGTAGTTTATTTGTTAAAGTTAATTGTTAAAGTTTAAATGATGTATTATAAGTTTTATAGAAAGGTTTATAAAACGTTATATAAACGTATTTTTGTTTAAGATATAAAAGTTTGATTTAATATAAAAGTTTTAATGAAAAGTTTTAAATCTTAAATTTGCAAGGTAATGATGCTTGTTAAGTTTTAAATGGTTCTCAATTCAATGGTATAAGGGTTTATCTTATAATATGTTAATATTAGAGTTTATTAATCGTTAAAGATTATAGATGTATAATGTTTATTGTAAGGTTTATATATAACAGCTCTCTTATGTTGTATATAGTTTTATAAATGTTTAGGTACGTTTATATAAGTTTTTCCCACGAGTTTTATATAATAAGTCTCTAATTCATCAGATGTTTTATGATTAGTAAAGTGTTATGATTATAAGATATATTAGTGTTATGTAAAGTTTTTCATTAGTAAAAGGTTTTATTAATATATAAAAGTTTTTGTCAAGCATTTATTATATAATTTTATTAAATTGGTTTAATAAGTATATTCTCTTTTTATGAATGATTAATTTGAGAAATTTATTGGTGATGAAGAAAAAGATAAAGGATTTCAAACTTCATAGGTAATTACAAATGTAGTTTCTTGTTTTACAGTTTATAATTTTATAACTGCTGAAATATATTAAAAATGTAAATGTTTAATGTATGTATAACGAAAGATTAATTCAGGTCATAGTAAGTTTTGTTAGGTATTTTTGTAAAGTTTAGATAAAGTTTTAGTGCGATAAAGTTTATCATATCAAGTGTTTATATGTTTAAGTTTATGTAAAGTATATATAATAGATAGTTATTTATTTAAGGTTTCTAAGAAATTTCTTAACTTATAAAGTAAAAGTTTATTGTAAAGTTTTGGTTAAGTTTTATAAGTAAAGTTTATGTAAGGTTTTATTACCGCTAATATAGTTATTATAGTAAAGTTTTATTGTATTAAGTATGTAAAGTATGTATGTATAAAGTATGTGTGAGTGTTTATATATATACAGTTGTAAGAGTTATATAAAGTTTATTTCAACAGTTTTCATTATTTCAATAATATACTTATGTACAGATAGTTTTATAATTGACTATAAAGTCAGTCATATGTAAAGTTATGATACACCAGTTTAGATGTAATTTTAAAAAGGTTATATATCAGTGTACTTACAATGAAAGTTTTATGTAAAAGTCGATTTCTTAGTGATAGAAGACATGTAAAAGTTTGATGACTAAAGTTTTTGATTATAAGTTTATCTTTAATGATATGTTTATGTTAAAAGTTTAAATGGTATAGTTATTATATCTGAAAGTTTCATTTATTCAAATCACTTTTTTAACGTTGCATAATATAAATTATTAATCAAAAGTAAAAATTTATAGTTAAAACAAAACTATTTAATATGAAGTTTTAGTGTAAAATTATTATTAAAGTTTAAATATAACTAAGTATTGATATTATATAGTGTATTAAATATATAAGTTTGATTAAATGTTAAAGTTATATATTACTGGTTACATATAAAGTTTATGATAAATATTTATATAACGTTTTTAGGTTACAAGTTTATGTACAGTTTGAATAAGAGTAAATAATTTAAAGTTGTATTTTTATGCGTAGTGATTATATCTTGTAAGATTGTATTAATAGTCAAGAGTTTTTTTTTGTACATGAAATTTATGGTATAATTGTTTATATCACAATATTTTTATGTTAATAAAGTTTTATGTAAAGTTATATATACAAGTTAATTTAAAGTTTGCATATATTATATACATTATAAAAGTAAGAATACAGAATTGTTTAGTAAAGTTTAGTTCATATAAATAAAGACATGTTAATTTATACATAACATTAAATTATATAGTATTAATTTGTATGTAAGTTTATGTAACAGCACATGAAAAGTGTATCTATAAAGGGTAAAAAGTTTGTATTGTATGGGGTGGAGGTTTCTATTGTGAATTATATATTTTGGTGAATGTTGTTTATATGGTTGAGAATGAGTTCTAGGTCTAATGTACACATTCGTTAAGCTCAAGTTTTGCTTTCAAAAAATGTAAACTTCGTTGTTCCAGTTTGGCGGTGGAATGGATTCAATGTAGCGGCAAACTGGTTACAAAACAGTTTTCTAAAGTTGTAATAATGTATATATACAAAACTTTATGACGTATTTAATAAGTAATAATGTTATACAGTTAAAGACGTTTATCTAAAGTGTAGTAATAAAGTAATATGGTATATTCTGTTATTAAAAATGTGATAAGTAAATCTATGTTGTAAAGGTGTTTAGTATAAGTTTTAAGTTACCATAAGTTTATGTAAAGTTTAATTAAGTTTTGTAAAAGTAGTTATTTAAATATGCGTTTATAATAGTTTAATGTTTAAGATATGCCACAGCATTTTGTAAAGTTATAATAAGTAAGATTGTTTTATGTAAAGTTTTATAGTAATAGTTATGTAAATGGTTTTATTATTCGTAAAGTTAATTTGTACGTTTTATTATAATTCTAGTTATATGTTTATAGTTTAGTTGTTTTATGTAAATAATAGTTATATAAGTTTATTATTATGTGTTTATAATAAAGTTATATGTGTATTAAGTCAGCTGATTATATCCATAGTTTAGTTTGAACTAATAAAGAGGTTATTTGAAGTAATTAAAATGTATATCTATGTAACTTTTATAGTATGTGTTTTAAAGTTAAATTTCTTCTTAAAATACAGTTTACGTGAGTGGAGGGACGAGAGAGAAGTTTTAATTACTGTAAAATAAAATTTTTTAATATTTGCATAAATTTCTTTGTAAAGTTTATATATCCCGAAATATCAGTAATACTATTACCATAACAGTCTTTAATGGTAAAAGTTTATAGTACTTCAGTTAATATAACTTAAGTTAATTTATTAATAAGTTTAATGTTACTCAATACTTTACTGTTTCAGGCTATGTTAAGTTCATTATAATAAAAAGTCTTTATAATAAAGTTATATAATATAAACTTTCATATAAACGTTTATGTATAAATAGTACTTTTATATTGATATAAAAGCCTTTATATATGTATAAGTTTATGTATAAGTATAAAGTTTAATAGTTTATGTAAAGTTTATGTAAATAAGTTATATTATTTAGTTTTTCAAATATTCTCATTGTACTGACCAAACTTTATTTATAAACCATAAGATTTATGTCACGTATAGCTTTATATCAAATATATTTTTAAAATTTAAATCACCTACTTACTAGATTTACCATGTAAACGTTTATTATTATAAGAATTTATTTAAAAATATTTATTTAAAGTTTTTATAAAGTTAATTTAAAGTTTATATAAAGTTTAGTTAAGTTTATGTAAAGTTTATATAAAGTTAATATAAAGTTTATATAAAGTTTATGTAAAGTTTTTGTAAAGTTTATGTATAGTTTATGTAAAGTTTATGTAAAGTTTATATAAAGTTTATATAAAGTTTATATAAATAAAGTTTTTATATAAAGTTTATATAAAAGCCTTATGTTTTAAAGTACTTCACTATAAATTCTTTATAAACAAGTTTAATATAAACTGTTTTTATAAATAAAGTTTATAATAAAGTTTACCTATTTAAGATTTTTTATAAAGTTCTTACATACTTATTAATGTATAATTATAAACAGTTTTTATACCATATGATATTCATACTCATTTATATAACTTTTTTATACATTAAATATTTATAATACCCTAGTTATGTAGAATATTAATAGTAAAGTTTATAATAAAGCTTTTAACTATTAAAGACTTTATTTACCCATATAAGATCTTTATATATACTCTTACCAACGTTTAAAATAAAATGTTATCACTTTATAACTCATTTTATAAAGTTTATTATTAAGGTTTATTTAAAGATTCATATTATAATAAAATTATAATAACTAGTTTATGTAATTACAGTTTATTGTCAAAGAATTTTATATAAAAATTAATTCAGCTAAAAGAAAAGTGATGTAAATTTAAATGTAAAGTTTAATTATAATTTTCATGCTAATTTCATGTTAAAGTTTTATGTTGATTTATGTAATAATTTACCATAAAAGTTTATATTAACACGTTTATATAAAGTTTATATAAAGTTTAATGTAAAGTTTATATAAACCAATATTTAAAGTTTATGTGAAAGATTATGTAAAGTTTATTGTAAAATGTTTAATGGAAGTTTATTAAATTTTAATTTTATGTAATGTTTATATAAAACTTATGTAACAGTTTATACAATAAGTTTACTGTAAAGTTTTTATCATAAAGTTTTATATATAACATATTGATATATATTATGTAAAAGTTTATAAAAAGTTTATTTCTAATATTATATAAAGTATGTACATAAACCCTGTTTACACTTATTAAACTAGTCCGATTTATAAAATACTTTACAAGTAAACTTTACTAATATGTAAGTTTAACATCACCTCAAATGTAATTAATACCATATTATATACTTAATAATTAACTTAATATAAAGTTTACACAATTAAAGCTTTTTATAATAAAGTTTTCAAGCGATATAAAAGTTTTAATTTTATTAAGTAATTTTTAAAAGTTTTAACACATAAACAGTTTACTATATTTCTAATCAATAGTTTATGTAAAGTTTTATGCTAAAGATTTATTAGTACCTAATTGTTATATATAATAACTTTATAATACAACTAACGTTTTTTGTAAAAGTATCATCTTATATAATACGTTTCACTCCATATAAAACTTTTAAGATTATTAAAGTTTTTATGTGAGTTTGCGTAAACGACGGTTCTATTTAGATAAAGTTTATAATTATTTAAAGTTTATCCAATTAACCCTTTACATTAAATTATTGAAAGTTTATTTATAAAATATTAACATTATTAATAAAACTTTATAAGTTTATAATACAAAGTAAAAAAAAATATAAAGTTTTATCATAAAAGTTATATATAAGTAAATTTATTATAAAGTTTATATAAAGTTTACTGTAAAAGTTTATATTGCCAGTCTTTATGTAAAGTTTATGTAGTTTATATAAAGTTAAACTTGTTATAAAGTTTATGTAAAGTTTTTGTAAAGTTTATGTAAAGTTTATATAGTTATATAAAGTTTACTTCATAGTTTATATAGTTTTATTTTTAAAGTTTTACTAAATACATAAAGTTTATGTAAGTTTATAAAATAAAAGTTGAGTGTAAAGTGAAAAATAAAAAATTTCGTAGTAAACTATTTCCAGGAATGGAGCTTATGTTAATTTAAGTAAAGTTTATGTAATGTTACTATAAAGTGTTAACTTTTTCTTGTTGTAAGTTTTATTAATGTAAAGTTTTATAAAAATTAATACTAAAGTTTATATAACAAGTTTATTGTACGTTTTTTTATGTAAAGTTTATTTATTTATTTATTATTGAAAAGTTTTTTTTATGCTTAAAGTATACATTTTTTTAAAGTTTACTTTTGTATTTTTTTAAAGTTTATTTGATAAGTTTCTTTGTATATAAAAGTTTATATAAACGTCCAAAAATTGATAAATCTACAGTTGTTTAGGTTCCTTTATAGATTTGAAGAGCAGAGGGACCATAAAGTTTAAATGATGTTCTTCAAATCACACTAGGACGGCAATACTATGAAAGTTTTATTAATTATATATTTATATAAACTTTATAAGTTTATGTAAAGTTTATAATACAGTTTATTATAAGGTTTACCCCAGGTTAAAGTTTAATGTAAAAATTATGTAAAGTAATTTGTGTCTAAAAAGTTTGTTTAAAGTTTATTTCAAAGTTTACATCAATTGTAAAGTTTATTTAAAAGTTTATTTAAAATTTTAAATAAAAAGTTTTGTATAAAGTTTATTGTAAGTTTATTATAAGGAAGTTACTATAAAGTTTATGTAAATTTATATAAGGTTTATATATTACGTTTACTATAAAGTTTATAATAAAGTTTAATGATAAAGTTTTAATGTAAAAGTATTATATGTTAAAGTTTATGTAAAACTTATTTAAAATTTAATTTGGTAAAGTTATGTAAGTATTTTAAAAGATTTGTTAAGTTTATGTAAAGTTTATTAGTAATTTTATTGTTAAGTTATCTTACTTTTTTACATTTTAAACTTAATTTATGATTTGTAATAGGTTTATGTAAAGTTTTTATGTAAGTTTATATGCGTGTAAAAGTTTATTTTTGTAAAGTTAATCAGAGTAAAAGTTTATTGTAAGTTTATATTATAAAGTCTTATTATAGTTTTTTTATTTTATTTTAAGCTTATCTAATATTTTATTGTACAATTTTATTATTATTGTTAGTAAAGTTTATATAAAATTTATATAAAGTTTATATAAAGTTTATATAAAGTTTACATAAAGTTTATGTAAAGTTTATATAAAGTTTATATAAAGTTTATATAAAGTTTATATAAAGTTTATATAAAATTTATATAAAGTTTATATAAAGTTTATATAAAGTTTATATAAAGTTTATTTAAAGTTTACATAAAGTTTATGTAAAGTTTATATAAAGTTTATGTAAAGTTTATATAAAGTTTATATAAAGTTTACGTAAAGTTTATGTAAAGTTTATATAAAGTTCATATAAAGTTTATATAAAGTTTATGTAAAGTTTTTGTAAAGTTTATGTAAAGTTTATGTAAAGTTTATGTAAAGTTTATATAAAGTTTATATAAAGTTTATTTAAGTTTTATAAAGTTTATATAAGTTAATAAAGTTTATGTAAAGTTTTTAATGATACAAGTTTTATTAATAAAGTTTAATGTTAAAAATTATGTAAAGTTTATATCAAATTCATACGAAGGTTTGATAAAGTTCTTCCAAGTTTATCAAGTTTATATTAATATATATATACAGTTTTATATAAAGTTTACGTATAGTTTATGTAAAAATTATGTAAAGTTTATATAAAGTTTATTTAAAGTTTATATAAAGTTTATGTAAAGTTTATGTAAAGTTTATGTAAAGTTTATGTAAAGTTTATGTAAAGTTTATGTAAAGTTTATGTAAAGTTTATGTAAAGTTTATGTAAAGTTTATGTAAAGTTTATATAAAGTTTATGTAAAGTTTATATAAAGTTTATGTAAAAAGTTTATATAAAGTTTATGTAAAAGTTTATATCAAGTTTTATAACATTCAAACGAAGTTAGTGGAAAGTCCTATCCTCCGATATCAAGTTTATAACGTTTATATAAAGTTTATATAAAGTTTACATAAAGTTTATGTAAAGTTTATATAAAGTTTATGTAAAGTTTATATAAAGTTTATATAAAGTTTATGTAAAGTTTATAAAAAGGTTATATAAAGTTTATTTAAAGTTTATTTAAAGTTTATGTTTAGTTTATGTAAAGTTTATATAAAGTTTATGTAAAGTTTATGTAAAGTTTATATAAAGTTTATATAAAGTTTATATAAAGTTTATATAAAGTTTATATAAAATTTATATAAAGTTTATATAAAGTTTATATAAAGTTTATATAAAGTTTATTAAAGTTTATATAAAGTTTATATAAAGTTTATATAAAGTTTATATAAACTTTATATTAACTTTATATAAACTTTATATAAAGTTTAAATATTAAAAGTTATAATATAAAGTTTAAGGTTTAAAGTTGTTCAAGTTTTGTAAGTTTATGTAAGTTTATGTAAAGTTATTTATGTTTATATTAATTTAATGTAATTTTTATGTAAAGTTATATAAAGTTTATGTAAAGTTTATATGAAGTTTATGTAAAGTTTATGTAAAGTTTATGTAAAGTTTATATAAAGTTTATATAAAGTTTATATGAAGTTTATATAAAGTTTATGTAAAGTTCATATAAAGTTTATATAAAGTTTATGTAAAGTTTATATAAAGTTTATGTAATAAATTTTATTTAAAGTTTATATAAGTTTATATAAAGTTTTAGTTGAAAACATTATGTGAAGGTATTCTATTGTATAGTTTTATTCGAATTGAATAAAATATCATAATAAACTGTAAAAGTTTAATGTAAGTTTAGATAAAGTTTTGTAAAGTTTATAATAAAGTTTATATAATAGTTTATATAAATTCAGTTTTTATCCTTATTATAGTATATGTAATATTTATGTAAAGTTTATGTTACTCAATGTACTTCATAATGTATATAAAAGTTACGTAAATTGTTTTGTATAAATTTTTGTAAGTTATTAATGTAGTATATATATAAATGTTTATGTAAATTTATGAAAATTTAATGTAAGTTTAAATAAAGTTTATATA
>JABUQX010086218.1:30000-35000 GCA_015478945.1 Trachelipus rathkii | reverse complement strand
ACTTCGTGCAGCGAGAGCCGTATTGGAGATTCCAGATGACCTAAGAAGTGAGTTGAGAAGGGTTTCAAAGATCTTGGATGTAATATAAGTGAGACCTACAGGGCGATAGTTAGAAAGATCAGAGCGGCTTCCTTTTTGTAGGTTGGACATGTGAGCTTCCAACACTGAGGGAGGGGAGAAAGTGCTAGTATTGAGACATAGAGAATATAGTTGAGCGAGGGCCAGAGATTAGCCTTTTCAGTTGGAGAGTTATAGCAATACAATGATCAGATCGAATAAGAGGAAGGCAGATTTACAGAAGTTGCTAGAGATGAAAGATTTGTCAATAGGAGAACCAAGGTTGGCCACTTTCTTTGATGAAAGCCAACTTTGCTCGTCGAAGAGTATCCCTACAGCGACAACGATTTCTGAATGAAAATTAGCGAGAGTGATAGGAGAACGAGAATTTTTCCAAACCCCGATAGGCACTGTCTCTAGCCCGAGAATAGCCAGAGAATAAGCACGATGAACCATGGATTATGAGGAAAGAAGATTTAGTTTTAGAAGGAATGAATGAGGAAAGAAAATTTAGCTGAAGGAATGAACCTGCTCATCCCATCAACGATTACAAGCCCCTCCTTATCTTTTTAAATCTTTATACATCCATCATTATTCCTTATTGGTAGCCAATTTGCTATCATCTGCTCACTTGGAAAGCTTACATTTAAGTCAATGGTCTAAATATTTTATACTTGTATGAGGAACAGCCATGACTAAGAAATCGTTACGGACCTAACATGTCTCTCATTTCCATTAATAAATACTTTTCATTTCATTGATTAATATTATTATTATTATTATTATTATTATTATTATTATTATTATTATTATTATTATTATTATTATTATTATTATTATTATTATTATTATTATTATTATTATTATTATTATTATTAATGAGACTTAAGGGATCAAAAATTTTGATCGCTAAAATAATTTCGGAGGGTTGAACCCCTGACCCTCCTGTCTACAGCCTTATATAACATATATATATATATATATATATATATATATATATATATATATATATATATATATATATATATATATATATATATATATATATATATATATATATATATATATATATATATATATATATATATATATATATATATATATATATATATATATATATATATATATATATATATATATATATATATATATATATATATATATATATATATATATATATATATATATATATATATATATATATATATATAGGCCCTGTTATGTTTAAGACTCCGTCAGTTTTGTTTTTTTTTTTTTTAGCAAATTAGTGGTATATGATAAATAATGAATTTCAGTGGTGATGGACATGATTTAAAGTTCGAAATATTTTAAATAATTATTTAAAAAAATTCTTTTTATAATAATAAAATTTTAAAAAATGAAATATCTCGAAAAGTCCGAAAATTAAAAAAAAAAGAATTGCATATTTGAAATCAGCAGCATAAAGCTTATTATAAAAATGTAAAAAAAAAAACAAAAACAAAAAAATAAATAATTTTTTTCATAAATGAAATATCTCGAAAAGTACGACACTTACAGAAAAACCAATTACATATTTGGAATCAGCGTGTAAAGCTTATTACAAAAATGTAAAATAATAATAATAATAAAAAAAAAAAAAAAATAAAAAAAAAAAATTTAGGGGGCTCGAGCCGACGGGGGACAGAGGGGACGTTTTCCATACCCCGTAGGGGAGGGGCGGAGGTCCAGAACATAAAAGCATGAGATCCGGAGACCATGCGAGGGGAAGAAATAGTCCTACCCTGTCGTTCCTGGAAGGCCGAGACCCCCCCCCTCCCATCTTTTGGGTTTTCCCTTTGGGTAAAATATATTTAAAAAAAAAAAAAAAAAAAAATTAAAACTGACGGAGTCGTAAAACGTAACTGGTCCTATATATTTTTGAATCATGTCCGTCACCCCTTAAATTGACTGTTAGGATCATATACTAGAAATATATAAAAAAAAATCAAAACTGACGGAGTCGTAAAACATAACAGGTCCTATATATATATATATATATATATATATATATATATATATATATATATATATATATATATATATATATATATATATATATATATATATATATATATATATATATATATATATATATATATATAAGTAAGAAGAGAGAGAGAGAACAAAAAAAATTTATTTTTTTCAACTAATCGTCATCGTCATCGTCATCGTCATCGTCATCGGCAAAATTTGCTCTAATCGTCATCGTCATCGTCATCGGCAAAAATTTCATAATCGTCCCATCACTAATATATACTCTTAAAATCAAGAACAATAATCTCCACTCTCCAGTATATATTTCCAGAAAAATTTTATCTAATTTTTCCTACATATAAAAGGATAATTTCAAACATTTAATCAAATCTGATTTGTCTTAACCTAACTTAACCTAAAATAACCTATCATACCCTTATTTTACATTGAATGTTTGCAAATGCATTTAAAATTATATTTACATAATAATATTGGCACATCTGAGCAAGGAGGGACACATCTCATTATTAAGGTAATTTTTAAAGTCTCTCTCTCTCTCACACACACCCACACACATGCACACACGCATGCACACACACCCACAACTAAACACCCACACAGGGTTTAAAAGTATTTTTAGATATTCCTTGAATCCAAAACCTTTATAATGTATATTGCCTACCATTTTAAAGACACATCCTACCTACAATGCTTTAACCCAGTGTTTCTCAACTACCAGTCCAGGGACTGACACTAATTCACAAAGAAATTTAACAGATTCACAAAAACAGTTTATGCATTCCAGAAATATTTCCCAAAAGACAAACATTCAAGAAATAAATTTATAAATTACCAGCACTTTACTTTCATAGAACACAATAAAAATAATTTACCTGATAGAGAGAGATTTTTTTGGGTGGGGGGTGGAGGGGAAATGAGTTTAGATTCATTATTAATAGGAAATTTTGGAACCATGAATTTATATTATATTTTAGACCAAAATCTGGAATGAGTATCCAATGAAGATGTTGTTACCATTTCCAATGACTTGGTTGTATGAATCAGGATTCTCAGTATTACGGTATCAATTATGAAGACGAAGTAAGAAAAGTCGTTTAATCATAGTACAACCAAATGGCTTCAACAAATTCGCAACCAAACATTGATGTAATTATTGAAGGGAGCCAGCAAAGAAGCCATTAATTAAAAAGTGTCGCAACATTTACAATATTTTGGGAAATTCTGAAGCTTTCATCAAATTGTGATAGGACAAAGACCAAAACAAAAGAACTCTGCCAAGCATATCCAAATAGGTTCCGCAGGAAAAAAGTTATCTTCATTTCCAACCAAATTAAAAATATAATTAGTATTTTTTTTTAGTCAATCATGATGACTTGTACCTTAAAAGAATGACTTCACCCAATCATTTATAAATCTGTAATGAAAATGACAATATGTTGAGTAGAAATAAAGTTATCTACATTTCCAACTTTTTCATATGACCTATTCAATTCTAAACATATTTTGGTAATAATAGCGCAGAGGGGCTTCACCCCCGATTTTTATAAAAATCACACGATATACTCTAAAAAAAATAATGAAAAATAACCAAACAAATGTGGCCATCTCTTTAGGGAAAAAAAGTTATAGTTTCTCATAGTTATTAAAACTCCCATAGGATTTTCACAGGATATACTCTAAAAAAATAATAATGAAGCATGAAAAAAAATAAAACTTATTTAATTCTTTAGGAAAAAAAGTTACAGTACGCCTCTCAAAGTTTAAAATTTTCCCATAAGCTTTCTTAAAAATAAATAAATGGGCCTCATGCTCGTTTTAGGGCCATCCTAGTTCAGGTTATGATAAGATTAAAGTATACATAGATTTTCTCTGTATATACTTAACAAAACATATCATAACCTGAACTAGAGGGCCTGAAATGAGACGTAACCTGGAAGGATCAAAAATGAAGTCTATGAGAATTTAAACAACTTTGAGAGGCTAACTTTTTTTCCTAAAGTGACCACCATGCTTGGTTTTTTTTATTCATTATTATTTTTTTTGAGTAGCTATATCCTGTGATTTTTATAAAAATCAGGAGTGAAGCCCCTCTGCACTACTTTACCACTTTTTTTTTTTTTTTTACTACGAATTCTGACTTTACAAGTAAAAATATGTTTGTTTTATCAACTAAAATTTAAAAAATTTATAATGTAGATTTGTTTATATCATATTGGATTGGATTAATTATTAGGTTTTACTAACCTACAAATAAATACGGTATTTAGTTTAGGAATATTACATACGAGTAAATGGGGCCTCAAGGTGTCTATATCTAAATGTTTGAATATTTTCAATGGTAGTAGCATAGTGTATTAATTATCTATGGTAGTAGCTTTTGCGTGACAGGAAAAAAAAACAGTTCCATTCCACATTGGGTTACCCTTCCTCTGCTCTTTTGGGGTATATCCGCATTCATGGAATCTAAATTTCAAATGATGGCCTCCATGTAGGTCTACAATAATAGTGTAATTTTACAATACTGAAAACTGGTATTTAAATGTTATGTTACACATAACAGACAGACTTTTATTACACTTTCATAAATTAGTACATATTTCCTACTTTACGCACAAATATTTTTTAAATTCACACAAAGTTTTCTTTGATTCACATCCAAAGACTCCACAGGTATGACCATGGTATAAATATAATAAAAATTATAAAGCCGTTTTCGTTTTTGCATTTGTGCTTACGAAACGTAAGAAATGCTCGAGTTTGCGTTCGTTCTTGTCAAACTTAGCGCAAAATCGTAAAAAATGTCCACCAAACGTAAGGAATTTCCTTAAATCTGTAAGGTTGCTATTTCCCGTGTTTGCCGAATTTAGCACGTTCTTACGAAAAAGTGTAAACAAACAAGATGGTGACGTGGTAGCCCTGTTTGAATC
>JABUQX010086218.1:20000-22500 GCA_015478945.1 Trachelipus rathkii | reverse complement strand
TTTCTAAAATTATGTTATTAGTTTTCTTGTACCTATACCGTAGTTTTGGAGATATAAAAAAAATAAAAAAAAAATTAAATTTTTTTTTTCATTTTCCATACAAATTTCATACGCTGATTCCATATATGTTATCAGTTTTCTTGTACCTATCTTAGTTTTCAAGATATGATGCGGGTAACTTCTTTAGTTTGGCCTATATATATATATATATATATATATATATTATATATAATATATATATATATATATATATATATATATATATATATATATATATATATATATATATATATATATATATATATATATATATATATATATATATATATAATATATATATATATATTATATATATATATATAATATATATATTTTGCATAATAATCGCAATTGATATGTTTTGTAAACAAAGAACATAAATGGGAAGATTAAGAAATACTGCCTTCTCCGGGATTGAACCACCGCGTGTTGCGAATGAGGACAATATACCCGATGCTTTACCACTGAGCCATTTTCCAACCCAAAAAAGTTGGATTCAAGAACAGTTTTAAAGCAACCGAGCTCCCTTCAAGGCGACATCACCAGGTGTCCAGCCTGTCCTATCCCTCGTTCTTTATATTGTAGATGTTAAATATTGCATAATAATCGCAATAATAATATGTTCTTTCTTTAACATCCGTCGTCGATCAATATATATTAGGTGGCGCTTTACTGCCCTCTAAGTTCAAGCTATGATATGTTTTGTTATGTATACATAGAATCGGCATTTTTCTAGATAAGCAGGTAAGAAAACGAACTTGAAAATTCATTGACACAATAAAAAAGTACTACACTTAATAATATTTATACGTATTTGTAAAAAAGTTATTATTATTATTATTATTATTATTATTATTATTATTATTATTATTATTATTATTATTAAATTATTATTATTATTATTATTATTATTATTATTATTATACTATTAATTTTAATAAACGCCATTTTTGTCCCCTTAGTTTTCGACCTTTGGTTTCACTTTACATATACAAAAAACATATACACTAATTAATTTTGAGCTTCACAAAAATAGAAAAAATTAAGAATTTATAATAAAATTTAAGCTTTTATTATTAAATTATCAATAGAAAAACATTTCTAATGCGCGCGAGCGTTGCCGTGTAACAACTTACTCGCGCGCAGCGCGAATAAGCTGTTACACGGCAACGCTCGCGCATATTTTATTTTATCATTTTATTTTATTTTATTTATTTTATTTCTTAATTTTAATGTATTTTATTTTATTTTATTTTATTTTACTTAAATATATATATATATATATATATATATATATATATATATATATATATATATATATATATATATATATATATATATATATATATAATATAGTATATATATATATAAAAAATATATATATATATATATATATATATATATATATATATATAGCACACCATCCCGAAGAGATCCAGCGCATGTAACCAAGAAAAGCTATAGAACATCTACAGGAAAAATAAATAACATTTTTGATTTCAGGAAGTAATTTCACAATGAAACTTAAAAAAAAAAATTATTTTATTCTAATATTTATTAATAACACCTTAAATATTAGTAAAATCTTAGACCTGAAATAGTGTACGCTCTGATTGACCTTGAAACCTGCATTATTTCTCGAGAGCAAAAGTTGCCAAATACCATTTTTTTACGCTTTGGAGAAAATGTTATTTTTTCTTTTTATATCCTTTTTAGGGGGTTCGAGCCGACGGGGGACAGAGGGGGGGACGAAGTCCCCCCGTCGTCCCCACGGTAGGCCGAGAACCCCGACTCATATCCATCGTTCTTGGTTTACCCGTGGGGTTATTCTTTAGTTTTAAAAATAACCAAATTCCAACATGTGGCACCGTTTGCGTGCTCACTCGGAGTACGCGAACATCTTCGAATTCTCAAAAAAACTAATTTTTTCAACATTTTTAACAATTTTAATTTTTTAAAAAGCGTTATTTTTTTATTTTTTTTTTAATTTCAGGGGTAAAAATGTCTCCTGATTAATAAAATGATATTTATTTTCGTGTAGCTGTTATATTTTTCTAGTTTACATGCTTGAACTTTTCGGGATGCTGACATATATATATATATATATATATATATATATATATATATATATATATATATATATATATATATATATATATATATATATATATATATATATATATATATATATTATTTATATCACCTTTTTATATATTATATAATAGAATAATTATATATATATATAATATAAAAGTTTATATACAACAAAAATATATTAAATTTACATATATTTATATATTATATATATATATATATATTTTTTTTGATATGTCGATATATATATATATATATATATATATATATATATATATATATATATAGGTCCCTTTTAAGGGGGTGCTGAGCCCCAAAACCTTGGAAATGGACGAAAAAGGCTGAAGGGGTCCCTTTTAGGAGGGTG
>JABUQX010086218.1:0-10000 GCA_015478945.1 Trachelipus rathkii | reverse complement strand
AAGAGAGAAACGATTTTTGTTTTCACTATTTTTTTTAGAGTATATCCCGAGATTTTCATAAATATCGGACGCCCTTCTGCACTACTATTACCTGAACATTTTTGCTTGCTTCATTATTAAATTTTTAATTTTTTATATTTTGTATATTATTCGTTCACATCTTAATTAATTGCTAGTATCATAATATACTGAATTTTTTGAAAAATTTTTATCTGCAACTATGAAACTTAGTAATGTCATATATATATATATATATATATATGTTACATATATATATATATATATATATATATATATATATATATATATATATAGTTATATATATATATATATATATATATATATACATATATATATATATGTTATTATTATATATATATATATAGACATATATATATAAAGTTATTAGTTATATATATATATATATATATATATATATATATATATATATATATATATATATATATATATTTATATTTATATATATATATATATATATATATATATATATATATATATATATATATATATATATAAATTAAGAGAGCTTCTCACCATATTGGAAATAGTCTGACAAAGTAGAATGTAGGGACAAACAATAATTTTTTGATACTATTAATCTTTTTTTTATTTTTAAACCAGTCATTTTTTCACATTTCGTTTGTCTGGAGAGTTAAAACTCTGGACATTCTGGAAATTCTTGGCAGATGATAAAGGCTGATTCCTCGCAGAACACGGTGACAATTTTATAATCTCCATTTATCATCTGTTACGATATTATATATATATATATATATATATAGTTAAGAATATAGATATATATATATATTATTATTATACATATATATGTTATGTTATATATATGTTATATATATAAAGAAAGAAGTTATTATATATATATATATATTATTGGTTGGCATATATATATACATATTTCCATTTATTTATTTATTTTACTGCACTTTTTCCCGCTTGAGCGGAGTAGTGGTATATATAAAGAAGTATATTAGTTATTATATATATATATATATATATATATATATATATATATATATAGTTATATATATACATATTATTATTATTATATATTATATATATATATATTAAGTTATATTTATATATGTTGTTATTATATATACATATATATATATATATTGTATATGTTATATAATTTGTTAGTTATATATATATATATATATATATATTAAGTATATACATAGTTAAGTAAAGGTTATATATATATATATATATATATATATATATATATATATATATATCAGTTATATGGTATTTTCCAGCAGTCAATGCTACAGTTCCCCGGTTCCCTTATTCTGACATTATATATAAGTGGTTATATATATATATATATATAGTATATATATATATATATATATATATATATATATATATATATATATATATGCATATATATATATATATATAGTGCTATATATATACAACCTCCTGTGGCAAACCATTCCAAAATAACAGCTCTTTTTGCTGAAAAGAATGCTTTTCTTATATCAAGGTGGCATGCTTTCTTCTTAATTTTCTTGTTATGCCCCATGGTCTCAGGTCCGTGCTCTACTATGAAGAATTTATTGGTCTCCGTATTAATAATAGATGTAAAAATTTTGTAGAATTGTATCATGTCCTGTCTGAGAAATCGCCTTACTGAAAACATTCCTAACTCCTTCTCAGCCTCTCCTCATAGCTCTACCATCAAACCCAGAAATCATCCTTGCTTCTCTTCTCTACGTTGCACTCTCTTAGCATATCTAAGTCTTCTTTAAATAAGGGAGCCCAAACTTGGGCAGAATACTTATTATTGGCCCAACATAGCTATTATACAGTTTACTAATAATTTTTTGGTTTTGTAAACAACATTGCGATTTATTATGCCCAGCATCTTATTAGCTTTATTATTTGCTTCCAACACTGATTAGCTACTTTCAAATTACTGCTTGTACCACCTATATCTTTTTCTTGGTCCACAGGTTCTGCTAATCCCCATTCATATCGCAATTAAAACTTTTATTTGAGAGAAACTAGGTGGAAGAACCTACAATTTTTACTATAAAATTATTTGCCACTTATCTGTCCACCCAAGAAGTTTAACAAGATCATTTTGAATCTTTTTATACATCCTTCACCTTTCCTAACTGAGAGCCACTTGGTATCATCTGCAAACCTAGAAACCTTGCATTTTAGGTCCATGGTCTAAATCACTTATATATATGAGGAACAATAGTAACCCTAGCTCTGAACCCTGTGGGACAACTCCACTCTTCACCATTTCCCATGATGATTTATTGCCATTTAGTTGTACACAGCTATTCCACAACTGTTCTTTGCATCCAACCAATTTCTTGAACACTTGACCTATGTTTCACCACTGGGTCCTTCTCTATAACATCATTTCGCTCCTATTGCACCCAACCACCCATATCTCTTAATCAATACTTCTTTCCTCCAACAGCTTCATCCTGCCCTATGCTTTTTTTGGCTCTTTGATCGGGCTGATTGGGGGCCTTACGCAGCTTCTGGTAACCATAACTGGAATGACCGCTTTGACTCTGATGACTTTCGGCTTTCCTGCCATCAAGGTGGGAGCTGTAATCGTGGACGGGATGAGCAGGTTCATTCCATTCAACTAAATCTTTCCTCATAACCATGGTTCGATCGTGCGTGTTTGTTCTCTGGCCATTCAGGGGGGCTAGACAGCGCACGGGAGTGGAGTACCTCTTTCGTTCTCCTATCACCTCGCTAATTTTCAATTCAGCTAGAAATCGTTGCAGGGATACTCTTCGACGATGCGGCTTTCATCAAAGTGCGCTAACCTCCTTGATCTCCTACTAACAAATCTTCTGGCCTCTTGCCAAAACATTTCTAACAACTTCTGTAAATCTGCCTCTTATTCGATCTGATGGCCTGTTGCTAACTCTCCAACTGAAAAGGTCAATTTCTTCGGCCTCCTCCTATTTTCCCTAACTCATCCTTGGACGATTCTGGCATGGCAACCCTCCTTCTCTTTCTCCTTCTCCTCTCAGGTGTCCTGTATGTCTACCTGTGATTACATTTTCTGATCGGGTACACGGCTCCAGAACATGAACGTTAGGAGGCGGGTGGCCCGGATGGCATTCCTCCCGAGCTTTGAGGGGAATGTGCTACGTGCTGACCCTGCCCCTCGTTCAACTATACGCTCATGTCTCAATATTAGCTCACAATACTAATAAATACCCCCGCCCTCGTTCGCCAACTATATTCTCTATGTCTCAATAGCACTTTTCCATAATACTAGCTCAATACTACTCCTCTTCCATCTTCTGTGTCTCTGCTGAATTTAATCTCACTACTTTAAAGCCTGGGTGTCTTGTTCTCATCTGCGTATCATGCGCTATGGATGAAACTTTATGTGCAACACCCCTCCCTGAATAGGGCTCTGTCCGTGAGTGGTGGTGATTATCAAAAAAAAAAATGCACCACTCCACCCATACCACATTGAAGCTAATCTCCTCATCAGCCTTATGGAACCTTATCGTTAGTATATAAGTATATATGGGTATATATATATATATATATAGGTATATAGTAGTATAGGTAAGAGCATAGTTATATATATAGGTGAGAAAGAAAGAGAGTATATATATATATATATAGGTATATAACTATATATATATATAGAGAGAGAGAGAGAGAGAGAGAGAGAGAGAGAAGTAGGAAGCAGTTTTTTTTTTTTTTTCTCTAGAATTGAAATTATAAAAATTCATGTGAGCAAATTCTTCTACCAATGAGTTTATTTTCACATTAATAATAATAATAATAATAATAATAATAATAATAATAATAATAATAATAATAATAATAATAATACACACACACACACACACACACACACACACAATAATAATAATAATAATAATAATAATATATTTATTAAAAGTATTTCTAATAAAATATGTTATCTTTCAAGGAAACGAATTTTTGCAAATATAGTAAGTACGTTTAGTCATTTTTCGTTCTTTATAAAATACATATTATTTCTAAAGTAAGGAACTTTAATTGACTTATTTTTGTAAAAGAGTGAAATTTATTATTATATTTTTCACTGATTCTTAATAATACTCTTTGAATCTCATAATATTTAATAATTTCTGAAGTCCGAAGTTTGAACGAAATTTTAAAGTACTTATGCTTTAATATGAGAAACAAATTGGCTCAAATAGGGCTTCAGCGACAAATCTATAGATGAGCTAACCATGTTAGATCACTATACATTTTTGGCGCAATTTGATTGGTGAACATTATATAATAATACTGATAATGTGCCCGCAATTGATCCTACAAATTTACAGATTACCTGGGCATGTTATATTAATATTAATTCATTGTAATTGATCCGCTTTTTTCGCGCATATATATATATATATATATATATATATATATAGAATCTATATATTGTTTATAATATCTAGTCTTTATAAGTTATATATATATATATATATATATATATATATATATATATATATATATATATATATATATATATAAATTTTGTTAAAAAAAATAATAAAGAAATTTCAAAAAATTGATTTATTTTTTATCTTCATCTGGTCAGTCATCGCTTCATCAATAGATGACTGACGCCGCCACTGGATATATATATATATATAAAGATATAGTATATATATATATAAGGTGCGTTATATATATATATAGAGAGGAGTATATATATATATA
Organism: Trachelipus rathkii; assembly: GCA_015478945.1. Classification (NCBI taxonomy): domain Eukaryota; kingdom Metazoa; phylum Arthropoda; class Malacostraca; order Isopoda; family Trachelipodidae; genus Trachelipus; species Trachelipus rathkii. The sequence goes on along the minus strand of JABUQX010086218.1, from coordinate 5,260 downwards.
TATATATATATATATATAACGTGTGTGCGCGAGCGGACGATATCCTTAATTTAATATATTTAATTTCTTAATATGGTAGTTCCACTAAAATCTGTTGAAAAATTAATTGGATTGATCGATTAGTTTAGGTAATATCAATACCATTTTATTTATTTATATAAATATTAATTGAATTTCTGTGTAATTTTGACCCTGTCTCGGAAAAAGCAAGTAAATATACATGACCAACCAACTGTAAGATCTGGAAATTACGAGCATAAAATACAAAAAATATCTCTCTTGAGCTTCTTGGAATGTGTTGTTGTGTATGCATAAGAGAGTGTGTGTGCGTGAGAGAGAGAGAGAGAGAGAGAGAGAGAGAGAGAGAGAGAGAGAGAGAGAGAGAGAGAGAGAGAGAGAGAGAGAGAGAGAGAGAGAGTCCAAATTTTTGTATGGTCACTTTGTCATCGTATCAATAAAGACTCTATTATACAGTCATGTTTGATTAAGATTATCAAGTAAAGTCCCGCTATTATTGAAGGAAGTAGACCAGTTTGAGATAAAGGCCTATTATTTAAATCGAATTATCAGCATTAAAACAAGTTATCCTTCAAGAGGGAAAGAAAACGGTCAGTAAAAAAAAGTTTACCTCATGTCATTATTAAATTTCATTTTCTTTGAGAGGGGTAATTACTCTAATTTTAAAAATATACGTTGTAAATCGAATTTAGTATAATGACTGTAAATCACTAAATCACCAATATAAATGAACAACATATTCTTTCATAAAAACACACACTTACACACACACACACACACACACACACACACACACACACACACACACCTCTCCTCTCTCTCTATATATATTATAAAGATATATATATATATAAAAATATATATATATATACAGTTATATATATAGAGTATATTATATATATATATATAAGTTAAGGTTATTATATATTATATATATATATGTTATTGTATATATATATATATATATACATAGGTTAAAAGAGGTATACATATAAGTTACTATATATATATATATATAAGGTTGTTATATATATAGCAGCAGTATATGTTGTTATTAAGTTACATATATCAGGATATATATATTACATATATATATATATATATAAGGTTATAAGTATATATATATATATATACATGATATATATATATATATATATATAGTATATATATATATGTGTGTGTGTGTGTGGCGAATCCTCATTGCTTGCTTATCATGCCCCTCATGCTTACAGAGTAAAAAATAAAAGAAAATTTTCATTGTCAACATACTGTGATTTGAGAGTAAAGATGTCGATAATTATTGTTCTTCTAACGCTTATATTAAAAGTAAATTCAAATTCATATTTAATCTGCATTCTCGAGCAGCCAACGAAAATTACAATTTTTCTAGTTAATACGATGCTTGCGGTAATTCTACCACCTGCGTTTCTGAGAAGTTTGATTTGTGAAGCATGAAATTATTCACGGCGAAAACACCGTGAAAGCTTGCGGAAACTTAACAGCAAACAATTAGAGTGAGTGGGAGAGAGAGAAGCAAATTTCGACATCTTTAAAATTTATTCATTGTCTTGTGATTCTAATTAATTTGGACATAAAAATGACGAAAAATTATGATTTTCTGTTACTAAAGTAAATCAAATTAATCATTCAGCTCTAAAATGTTCTGAAAAATTGATATTTTTCAATTATTAATTAAAATTCTTTAAGTGATAACGTTAAATAATTAAATAAGTTAAACAGTGCATTAAATATTAGCAATGGTTGTATCATGTATGTTATAGAATAATTTTACAAAAAAATTGTTTAAGAATGAGCAATTTACGTATAGTAAGTTTGTAAAGTCGTATGAGACATCTTTGAAGAATATGATCAGAGTTATGTACTACTTTGACATGGGTACGTAACTTTACTTAAGCTAAATTTGTTATTAAACGTAAATTAAAAATGTACATGTGAAAAATATCGTGTCTTTGATAGGTTGGACACATTGTTAATTTAAGCCTTTATTTGTAGTTCAAGATGTTTAGATCTGTTAGGTTATACTAGCTTTGTTAGAAAATGATACGTTTTGCAAGATATTACTGTGTTAGCTGATGATGATGATGTGTTAGAAACGTGAGCTTAGGTTAAGTTTTTGCTGAGTAATGTTAGATTCGGTAGAGAATTTTCTAATGTCAACGTTTAATCATGGTTCAAAATGATGTTATATTTGATATGCGATATACTTTGATGAAGGTAGCCTCAATTCATAGTTCAAGATGCTGGTATCTTTGATAGGTTGGATACTTTGTTAAGGGGCTTTGTTAGATAATACTGTATTAGCTGCTGATGATATGATGGAAAAAATAGGGATAGGTTGAGTTTTGCTTTGTAATGATTGGATAGGTTGAGAACTTATTCATAATTTGAAATGTTAATGTCTTATTCATAGTTCTAAATATTAGTATCTATGGTAGGTTATAGCACTTTGTAAATGTTAGATATGTTGGTAATCTTCGGTCTTGGTGAGTTATGACGAATAAAGGTTACATGCTAAGTTACTTTGTTACGTTGGGAATGTATTTTATTGTAACAGTAATGATTTGTTAGGTACTTGAGAGACAATGATAATTATTCATAGATTCATATGCTAGTTACGATATGCTAAGTTACGTTATTAGGTTAGACTAGGTCTTGATATGTTATTTGGATATATAATGACACATCCTTGTTCGTGATAGCATTTTATTCTACTCTAGTAAAATTTGGGAATAACGGTTGTACTGATGATTTGCAATATCGCTTTGTTTTTAAAGTAAAACTTATGAAATAACTTTGGTAGTAGTGTGATAGTTATGTTAGGCTATGCTAAATTTTTGTTATATATTACTATGATAATGTGAAATAAAACCGATTTGTTAGAGAAAAGTGGAAATAGTTTAAGTTTTGTAAGGTGAAGTTAGCTATTTACAGATATTAGGCATTGAATTTTGTTAATGTTAGCAATTTATTCGTACGTAAGGTATGTTAGATACGTTAAAAACATTAAAAGACTAAAATTTATGTTGTAATCATACAAAAGAACTTATTTTTATGTAATGTTTGTTTCTCATTGATACTTAAATATGACTTTGATCACATATAGTTGATATTTTTAATAGAAAAGATTAAAAAATATTTGGTATAAACATAAAATGTTTTTAACAATTTTATGTAATGTTTATAATTGATGCATACTTTTGTTACGTTGTACAAATAATTAATTTTAATTAGGACCTTAATCACTTAATCGTGACGTTAATCGTTTAATCAATAGATCACGGTGATTCGGGAAGGGCTGGTATATGTGGATGATTAGCGTAAGATCCATTGATTTATTGATTAATTGATATTTAATACTAAATTGATACTAAAATTTATATAACTTTAAAGAAAACAAAAATATAATAGTTTAAGTTTACAAAGGAAAATGAGAAAATATAAATGTTTCAGGTTAAAAGAAACTGGTGTACTCGAAATACTATAGTTAATGCTTAAAAATGAAATTAAAAAAGTGTCTCTTTGAAAAATAAAATATTAAAAGTGTAGAAAACGGAATAACGCTACATATCTTAAATGTTACAATATAAAATATATTTATTTAAGTTCATATTCGAAGTTTAGAGAACGAGTAATATGAAATATAAATCTATATGATTGAATAGAAAAGGGAAATGTATTTATTAATAATAAAAATCAATCGGTTCTTCTACTACTACTACTACTACTACTACTACTACTACTACTACTACTACTACTACTACTACTATTACTACTACTACTACTACTACTACTACTACTACTATTCTCCATCTCAACTCTGACCTCGCCCGGAGTGAGAAGCTTCATTTCCACTGACTTCATTAGTATGAGTTTTATATGTTATATATTATGTTATTATTATTGTTGTTGCTATATATATTATTAAGGTTGTTATTATTATATATATATTATTATATATTATATATATATACATATATTGTTGTTATATATATATACAGCATATTTATATATATATTATATATATTATATTATTATATATATATATATATATACATATATTAAGGTTGCATATAAATTCTGTACATATATTATTGTTATATATATATATATATATATATATATACATTTATAGATATAGCAGGGATAAAAGGTTATATATATATATATATATATATCTCGAAATATAAAGTTATATAATATATATTATTATATATATATATTATATATATATATATACAGAAAGATATATATTTAAGGCTGTATATATATATATATAATATATATATATATATATATATATATATTATTGGTTGTTATTATATATATATACATATATATATATATATATATATTATTATATATATATATATATATATATATATATATATAAAAATTATTAACTGAACGCGTTAAAATCTGCATTCCAAATCTGCTTGCAGTGATTTTAAAGATGATGGTGAGTAAATTGCATGTTCCGCTCTAAGCTATCAAGTTTGTACTCACCTTTAGAGTAGATTAAAAGCATGTTTTATTAAATTTTTACTAACTTTCTCCCAAAAATAAAATGCTTTTCAAAAAATTCATAAAATGTTTTTCAAAACTTTAATAATGAAATAGGTTTTCAGAAAATTAGCATATTTTTAAATTAATGTATACGAACGATCTCTGCATGTGTTCTTATGCAAGGTTTGATATAACATACATTGGACAAATCTAATGCAGTACTCAGTCACGTATCCCCCTTCACTCATTTCCACATCTTGCAAACGACATTTATCACGACGTCGGCTATGTACTTGAAATTTATTTCATCTTTAAATCGTGTATAAAATAACTCAAACCCATCATGGGGCCTCGACACCTTTGAGAGTTCTTCTGGAAACTATGTTAATCATAAACAAACATTGAATAAATATGTAAGGACACCCATCTTGTTTATTATATATGTTTGGCTTCAGAGTTTGACTTCGTTATTCTGCCTTGTAGCTCCTGCTCAGCCCCATTCTTAAAAAATTCTGATTTAGTCATTTAGACTATAATTCGGCTCCAAGAAGCTGGAAACCCATAGTAGACACATGAAGCCCAAAATTCATCAAAGTTAAGGAAACCTGTGAAGCATATCGACTTTTGACTCTGATTACCTGTATGGCACGAAAACGCGAAAGCGCCACGATAAATGCGAAAACGGTTAAACACCCAAAATCAAATGAACGAAGCAACA
>JABUQX010086217.1:0-24325 GCA_015478945.1 Trachelipus rathkii | reverse complement strand
TTTGATCGGTATTACACGCTTATTGACTCTTTTTGATCACTTTTTGATCGGTTTTTATACGGTTTATAATAGTTTTTTATTCGGAGTTTGATCGGTTTTTGATCGCTTTTTGATCGGTTTTTCATTGGTTTTTGATTATTTTTTGATTGGTTGTTGATTGGTTTTGACCGGTTTTTGATCCTTTTTGATCGATTTTTAATCGGAACTTGATCGCTTTTTGATCCCTTTTTGATCGCTATTTGATCGCTTCTAATAGTTTTTGATTGCTTTTTGATCGGTATTTTTTAGCTTTTTGATCGCTTTTTGATCGATTTTTTATCGCTTTTTGAACGCTTTTTGATCACCTTTTGATCTCTTTTTGATCGCCTTTTGATCGCTTTTTGATCACTTTTTGATTGGAATTCGATTAGTTTTTGATTATGTTTGATATCTTTTTGATCGCGTTTTAATAGCTTTTTGATCGCTTTTTGACAGCTTTTGATCGCTTTTTGATCGCTTTTTGATCGTATTTGATCGCTTTTTGATCGCTTCTTTTCGCTTTTTGATCACTTTTTGGTCGGAATTTGATCATATTTTGATCACTTTTTGATCACTTTTTGATCTCTTTTTGAAAGTTTTTTGATCGGTTTTTGATCGGTATTTGGTTGCTTATTGATATGTTTTTGATCGTTTGTTGATCGGTTTTTGTTCGGTCTACAGTATGTTTGCTTTTTGATCGCTTTTGATCAGTTTTTGATCACTTTTTGAACGGTATTTGATTGCTTTTTTTTATCGCTTTTCGATCTTTTTTTTATTCTTTTTTATTCGAATTTCGAACGTTTTTTGATTGGTTTTTGGATGCTTTTTGATCACTTCTTGATTTTTTTTATCGCTATTGATCGGCATTTGATCGTTTTTTGATCTCATTTTGATCGCTTCTTGATCGGTGTTTGATCGTTTTTTGATCGGTTTTTGATCGGTTTTGATTTGTTTTTGATCGCCTTATTATCGGTTTTTGATTGGTCTTTGATAGATTTTTGATTGGTTTTTGATCGGTATTTGATCGCTTTTTGATCGCTTCTTGATCGCTTTTGGATCGATATTTTATCGCTTTTTGATCACTTTTTTTGCTTTTTGATCACTTTTTGATCGGAATTCGATCAGATTTTGATCATTTTTTATCTCTTTTTGAAAGTTTTTTGATCGGTTTTTGATCGTTATTTGGTTGCTTTTTGATTGGTTTTTGATCGTTTGTTGATCGGTTTTTGTTCGGTTTATGTTCGCTTTTTGAACGATTTTGATCACTTTTTGAACGGTATTTGATTGCTTTTTTATCGCTTTTTGATTTTTTTTATCTTTTTTGATCGGAATTTGATCTGTTTTTGATTGCTCTTTGATCGCTTTTTGATTGTTTTTTGATCGATTTTTGATCTTTTTTTATCACTTTTTGATAGGTTTTTGATCGCAATTTGATCGCTTTTTAATCTCTTTTAAATCGCTTTTTGATCCCTTTTTGTTCGCTTTTGATCGATTTTTGATCGCTTTTTGATCATTATTTAATCGGTTTTTGATCTGTTTTTGATCGCTTTTTGGTCGTTTTTTCGGTTTTTGATCGTTTTTTTTTAATCGTTTTTGATTGTTTTTTAATCGATTTTTTATTTCTTTTTGATCGCTTTTGATCGGTATTTGGTCGCTTTTTTATCTCTTTTTGATCTGTATTTGATCGAATTTTGATCGTTTTTTGATAGGTTTTTGATCGGTTTTTGATCACTTTTTGATCGAAATTTGATCCGTTTTTGATAACTTTCTGATCGCTTTTTGATCACTTTTTGATCGCTTTTTGATAGCATTTTGAACGCTTTTTGATCGTTTTTGATTGCTTTTTGATCGGTATTTTATAGCTTTTTCATCGCTTCTTGATCGCTTTTTGATCTTATTTGATCGCTTTTTGATCGCTTCTTTTTCTTTTTGATCACTCTTTGATCGGAATTTTATCAGATTTTGATCAATTTTTGATGACTTTTTGATCTCTTTTTCGCTATCTGATCGTTTTTTGATCGTTTTTTATCTCTTTTTTAGATCGCTTTTTGATCGGTATTTAATTGTTTTTTTATCTCTTTTTGATCGCTTTTTGATCGTTTCTGATCGTTTTTTGTTAGGTTTATGATAGCTTTTTAATCGGTGTTTGATCGCTTTTTGATTGCTTTTTGATCGGTTTTTGATTGGTTTTTGATTGGTTTTTGATCGCCTTTTGATCGGTTTTTGATCGGTTTTTGATCGGTTTTGATCAGTTTTTGATCACTTTTTTATTTCTTTTTGATTGCTTTTTGATCGGTATTTGATCGCTTTTTGATAGCCTTTTGATCGCTTTTTGATCACTTTTTGATCGAAATTTGATCAGTTTTTGATCACTTTTGGATATCTTTTTGATCGCTTTTTGATCACTTTTTTTTTGTCGCTTTTTAACGTTTTTGATCGTTTTTTGATCGCTTTTTGACCGGTATTTGGTTGCTTTTTCATAGCTTTTTGATCGGTTTTTGTTCGGTTTTTATCTCTTTTTTAGATCGCTTTTTGATCGGTATTTAATTGTTTTTTTATCTCTTTTTGATCGCTTTTTGATCGTTTCTGATCGTTTTTTGCTAGGTTTATGATAGCTTTTTAATCGGTGTTTGATCGCTTTTTGATTGCTTTTTGATCGGTTTTTGATTGGTTTTTGATTGGTTTTTGATCGCCTTTTGATCGGTTTTTGATCGGTTTTTGATCGGTTTTGATCAGTTTTTGTTCACTTTTTTATTTCTTTTTGATTGCTTTTTGATCGGTATTTGATCGCTTTTTGATAGCCTTTTGATCGCTTTTTGATCACTTTTTGATCGAAATTTGATCAGTTTTTGATCACTTTTGGATATCTTTTTGATCGCTTTTTGATCACTTTTTTTTTGTCGCTTTTTAACGTTTTTGATCGTTTTTTGATCGCTTTTTGACCGGTATTTGGTTGCTTTTTCATAGCTTTTTGATCGGTTTTTGTTCGGTTTTTATCTCTTTTTTAGATCGCTTTTTGATCGGTATTTAATTGTTTTTTTATCTCTTTTTGATCGCTTTTTGATCGTTTCTGATCGTTTTTTGCTAGGTTTATGATAGCTTTTTAATCGGTGTTTGATCGCTTTTTGATTGCTTTTTGATCGGTTTTTGATTGGTTTTTGATTGGTTTTTGATCGCCTTTTGATCGGTTTTTGATCGGTTTTTGATCGGTTTTGATCAGTTTTTGATCACTTTTTTATTTCTTTTTGATTGCTTTTTGATCGGTATTTGATCGCTTTTTGATCGCCTTTTGATCGAAATTTGATAAGTTTTTGATCACTTTTGGATATCTTTTTGATCGCTTTTTGATCAGTTTTTTTTATTTTTGTCGCTTTTTAACGTTTTTGATCGTTTTTTGATCGCTTTTTGACCGGTATGTGGTTGCTTTTTCATAGCTTTTTGATCGGTTTTTGTTCGGTTTACGATAGTTTTTTCATCGGTATTTGATCGCTTTTTTGTCGGTTTTTGAACCCTTTTGTTCGCTTTATGATCGCCTTTTGATGTTTTTTTTTATCAGTTTTTGATTGCTTTTTGATCACTTTTTGATCGCTTTTTTATTGGTTTTTGTTCGGTTTATGATAGCTTTTTGATCGGTCTTTTATCGATTTTTGATCGGTATTTGATCAGGTTTTGATCGGTTTTGATCGGTTTTGATCGTTTTTTGATCGCTTTTTGATCGCTTTTTATCGAAACTCGATCACTTTTTGATCACCTTTTGACCACTTTTTGATCGCTTTTTTTTATTGTTTTTTGATTGTTTTTTTATTTTTGATCGGTATTTGATCGCAATTTGATCGCTTTTAATAGCTTTATAATAGCGTTTTGATCGCTTTTTGATCCTTTTTTTGTTCGCTTTTGATCGCTTTTTTTATCTCTTTTTAATCGGTATTTGATTTCTTATAAAACGCTTTTTGATAGTTTTTTGATTTTTTTTTGTTCGATTTTAGATCATTTTTTTATTGGTTTTTGATTGCTTTTTGATCGCTTCTTGATCTCCTTTTGATTGCTTTTGATCGGTACTTGATCGCTTTCTGATCTCTTTTTGATCGCTTCTTGGTCGGTTTTTGATCTTTTTGGTCGCTGTTTGATCGGTTTTTGTTCTGTTTATGATAGCTTTTTGATCGGTGTTTGATCGGTTTTTTATCGGTTTTTGATCGGTTTATGATTGTTTTTTGATCGCCTTTTGATCGGTTTTTGATCGGTTTTTGATCTGGTTTTTATCGGTTTTTGATCACTTTATGATCGTTTTATGATCGGAACTTGATCGCTTTTTGATCACTTTTTGATCGCTATTAGATCGCTTTTTGATCGTTTTAGATTGCTTTTTAATCGGTATTTGATCACTTTTTGATTGATATTTGATAACTTTTTGATCGATATTTGATCGCTTTTTGATAACTTTTTGATCGTTTTGTGATCGCCTTTTGATAGCTTTTTGATCGCCTTTTGATCGCTTTTTGCTCATTTTTTGATCTGAATTTGATCAGTTTTTTATCACTTTTTAATCTCTTTTTGATCGCTTTTAGATCGCGTTTTGATCAGTTTTTGATAACTTATTGATCGCTTTTTGATCCCTTTTGATCGTTTTTGATCGCTTTTTGATCAATTTTTGATCGGAATTTGATGTTTTTGATCACTTTTTTATCTCCTTTTGATCGCTTTTTGATCGCTTTTTGATCGCTTTTTGATCGCGTTTTGATCGTTCTTTGATCATTTTTATCTTTTTTTTATGGTATTTGGTTGCTTTTTGATTGCTTCTTGATCGTTTTTGACCGGTTTTTGTTCGGTGTATGACAGTTTTTCATCGGGTTTTGATCGGTTTTGTTGTGTATTTGATCGCTTTTTTATCGGTTATTATTCCTTTTGTTCGCTTTATGATCACTTTTTGATCGCTTATTTATCAGTTTTTGATTGCTTTTTGATCACTTTTTTGCTTTTGGATCATTTTTTGTTCGTTTCATTATAGCTTTTGATCGATTTTTGATCGGTTTTTGATCGCTTTTTGATCGGTATTTGATCGGTTTTTGATCGGTTTTGATAGGCTTTTGATCGCTTTTATATCGCTTTTTGATCGCTTTTTTATCGGAACTTGATCACTTTTTGATCACTTTTTGACCGCTTTTTGATCGCTTTTTTGATTGCTTTACAGTTTTACCTGGTTACAGTTTTGGTAGCTGTTTGTGGTGGCTTGGTTGAGTTTGAATCTGTGTTTGTAATACTGCAAGTTAGGGTGTTGGCCGCATCTTAACTTGGCCAAATATGACTGGCTGGTTCTTGGTTGAGTGTTGAATTCTGGTGCTATTTCTGGTGAGTGTTTGTTAAAAATGCTGTTTGGTGGTCTGCATCTTAAGCAGTTTTCTGCTAGTGTCGTGTTTATTTGTTTGATGCATTTGTGTTGCTTGGTGGAGGTGGAGTGTTGTTCAGAATTTGTTTGTAATAAAAAGCTGGTGAAGAAGGAGGTTGTTTGAGTGTGTGGTGGGTAGGATTAGAGAGGACAATGTGGCATGGGTGTTGGGGTGTTGGAGTGTTTGCGTTTTGGTAAAAAATTGTGTGCCTATTATATCGAGGTGAGTGTTTATGGGTAGTATTTTGGTTTCTTCGTGTAGATGTTGTTGTGCTGTTGTTGATGTGCATCCTGTTATAATTCTAAGAGCTTTGTTTTGTATCGTTTGTAGTTTCTTTATGTTGTTTTTTGTTAGTAGTGGGTGCCAAGCTGCAGAGGCGTAGTTTAGAGTGGGACGAATGTATTGTTTGAATATGGTGGTTGAAGTTGCTCATTGCTTATGAAGTCTGTGCCACCGATGGTTCTTAATATGTTCAGTTTCTTGTTTGCAGATTAAATTATGTTGTCTGTATGTTTTGTGAAGGTGAGATGAGTGTCTAGTGTTACTCCGAGGATTTTGGGAGTTTTGTTGAAGGGTATGGCAATGTTATTTAAGTAGACTTGGGTGGGTGTGGTGCCAAGTTGGTGGTCGGTGGTGATTAAAGTATGATTTGTTTGGTGAGGCGGACATTCTGTTTTCCGTCAGCTATGTTTGAAGTTGGCTAATGCATTGTTGTGTCAGGTTAGTAACCGTGTTTAGGTTCTGGTGAGGAGTGGCTATGGTAATATCATCTGCGCAGGTTGTTACGATTGAGTGTTATGCTTGTGGTTGTGGGAGATCGGCCGTGAATAGGTTGAATATCGTGTGGGGACAGGATTGCTCCGTTATTGATGTTTACTGTTCTGGATTTTGTATTGTTTGTTTGTATTTGTGCTCTTCTCCCTGATAGGAAATTGGAAATCCATTTCTTTAGGTTGATGAGGATGTTAGATTTTGTTATTCTGTGGATCAAATTATGTTCAGGTACTGTATCGAATGTTTGGTTGATGTCGATAGCTTTGATTATTGTTTTGTGAGTGGATTTTGAGTTTAAGCCGTTTATTGGGGTTGAATAATGTTTATGAGTGCGGTTGTAGTTGAATGATTTTGTTTGAACCAGTGTTGGAATTTTGTTTAATATGGTTTTTTCTAGTAGTTTCCATAGTGTTGATAATAGGGAGATGGCACGATATGATGAAGGATCAGAGGGGTCTTTTCTTGGTTTTAGTTTGAGTATAATGATAGTTTTTTCCCAGATAGGTGGAATGAAATTTAGGCCGATGGAACTATTATATATCTGTGCTAGTTGAGTTAAAGCTGTGTTCCCTAGGTGTTTGGGGTGTTTATTTGAGATGTTGTCTGGGCCAGTTGCAGGTGAGTTTAAAAGTGTATTTGTTATGATTTCTAAGTGTGTTTTGGATATTTCTATTGTTGGGTCGTTGTTGAGTTTTATTTTGATTTTGATTTTGATGATTTTTCTGTTTTGAGGGTGTGGGTTTTTGACTCTGCTTTGTGAAGTGAGTTGCGAGAATGTTTGCGTGTTGTTTGTCGGATTGGGGGTTTTGTGTGTTTGGGTTTTTGGTGGATTCGTGAGTGTGTGCTTGCTGGTTGGTTGAGTTTTTCAGTCTATTTATTGTTTTCCACATTCTAGTGTTATTAGGGTGTTGGATGTTCTTGGTGAGGAAGGTTTGGAAATTGTTTGAACATTGTGTGTTTGTTAAGTTTATGATTTGGGTGTTAAAGGCGTTGATCTTTGCGGTCATTTGGAGTGAGGTGGGTGTTATTTTTCTGAGTGAGTTGTGTTGTTTAATTAGTTGTTCTATTTCAGGTGCTAGGGTTGGGTTGTATTTTTTGAAGTAACCTTTGGGAATAGATTTGCTAGCTGTTTTTGGGATTAGAGAAGCGAAGTTTTGTATGGCTTTGTTAAGTGTTGGTGCGTTTGTGATATTTGGGGGATGTATGTTGCTTTCTATATAGTTCTTGAATTGTGTCCAGTCTACATTTTTGTAGTTTGTGTATGTTTTTCTGAGTGCGTAGTTTTGATTTGTTGACGTTTTGGTTTTTTATGATAACGGGGAGGTGGTCGGAGTTTAGATCGGTTTGCGTTGACCAGTGAAGTTTCGTGTGTAGATTTGGTAAGCATAGTGCTATGTCTGGCGATGTGCATGTTTGATTGGTTTGGGTTGAGTTTCTGGTGTGGCTGTTTGTGTTGTTTAGGATGTTTAGGTTTTCAACGTTGGCTATGATGTGTGCTCCGCTTTGGTTTGCTTCTTGGGCGTTGTACCATGTAGGGATGTAGGCGTTAAAGCCGCCTCCCATTTTGTGGTTTGGGAGGTGGAAGATCTCGGTGAGGTTTGGTTTGTAATTCCTGGGGCAGGGTGATGAGCAGGGTTGTGGAGTCGGTTCAAAAATTTTCCGACCCGACTCCGACTCCGACTCCGACTCCACCCTTCTTGCAAAATTACCGACCTGACCTGACTCCGACCCGGCCTCTGAAATTACCGACTCCGACTCCGACCCGACTCCACCCTTTGAAAATTACCGACTCCGACTCCGACTCGACTCCGACTCCGACTCCCCCGACTCCGACTCCGACCCGACTCCCCCCTCTGGAATATATATATATAGAAAAGTTATATATATATATATATATATATATATATATATATATATATATATATATATATATATATATATATATATATATATATATATATATATATATATATATATATAAATGTTATCGTGTTAATGTATAGTAGTGAGACTATGGTCTGAAATAGTAGGTATAGATCTAAAGTACAATATGTTCAGATGGACAATCTTAGGGGCGTGTTAGGTGAGAAGAATTGAAATAAGGAATGAACGTATTAGAGAGTTGTGTAGTGTGAAGAAAGGAATAAATGAGAGAATCAATGAAAGTACGTTGCGATGGTTTGGTCATGTGGAAAAGGATGGATGATAGTCGGTTGGTTAAGCAGATGTATAGTGGTGAGTGTGCTGGGAATCGACCGGCTGGAAGACCGAAGGAAAAGTGGATTGAGTCAGTAAAGGAATGCCTGAAGGAGAGAAATGTGAGTTTAGCAGAGGCGAGAAGAAATGCAAAATAGTAGTGAATGGCGGGGTTTTGTGAGGGAGTTTGTAGCCCACCTGGGGTAGGGGGATGAACCCTACATTGGCGAGATGCCACAGGAGGGTCCATCGTGGTCCCTTTGAAGCTCTAGGGATGGATTTTCTGGACTGCGACGAGAGCTCTCACTAAAGGTATAAAGGCGGAAAGACTGGGCTTTCCTTTTCGACTTTCTCGTCATATTCTTCTACTACTTTGTTTCCACGCCTGCTACGCACCTTACCCCCAGTTTTGAGGAGAGAAAGTGGGGTGATGATGATGATTTATATATATATATATATATATATATATATATATATATATATATATATATATATATATATATATATATATATATATATATATATATATATATATATATATATATATATATATATATATAAAAATATAATATATATATATATATATTATTATACATATATATATATATTAATATTTATATAGATATATAGTATATATATATATATATATATATATATATATATATATATATATATATATATATATATATATATATATATATATATATATATATATATATATAGGGCCGTAACCAGAAATTTTTTTCGTTTATTAGGATTATATATATATAAATATATATATATATATATATATATATATATATATATATATATATATATATATATATATATATATATATATATATATATATATAGACAAAAAAAACTTTTTTTTTAGATATATAAGTTTATATATATATATATATATATATATATATATTACTTCAATATAGGGCAGGGTCCAATATTTGTTTCGGTCTGAGCCCAATTTTCACCACCAAAGATGAACATAAAATTCTTAATTTTTGCGCCAATTTGATGGGAAAAAAGCAAACTGTAGCTTTTTCTGAACTCTTCAACGTTGTTTTCGGCGTTTTTCTGTGTCTGTAGTCATTCTTTTTCGAAATTTTGAAAACTCATGTTTCTTGATATTTGGTTTTCAACTTCTATTAATTTTTCTGGTAATGACTTCAAACTGGGAGATGGTTCATTACTACAAATGCACGAAATAATTTTTGATTTTTCGGTCATTTTTCAGTATCAAATTCAACCATTTTTTGTAATTAAATGGAAAATTGCGATAACTTTTTCTTCTCATGCGATCTGGATGAAATTTCGGAGCATATGTAAAGAAGATTAACAGGAAAAATTTACTTTTTTTTGAGTATACAAAAATTATCTAAGTAAAAGATATATCTATGTACTGACTATGTAAGCTCCGAAAATTTGATGCTGATGGGATAAGTAAAAAATAAATATCACCTTTCAAAAAAACATTTTTTGAAAAGTGAAATATTGCAACATCTAGATTTGAATCAGTGTATATTTTCGGAAAAATTTTCTAGTGTTTCAGAAGAGTTAAGTTAAGTAAAGTTTTTTAAGAAAATTCTTTAGTGGCAAGCTTCTGGAATTATGCCAGAAGCTTTCTTAAAAAACTTAACTTAACTTAACTTAACTTTTCTGAACTTAGAAATTTTTTTGAAAATATACACTGATTCAAAATTAGAATAATACCGAAATATTGATATATCTTTTTCTACTTCTCCGATCGACATCAAATTTTCTGGGCTTGTATAGCCGGGCAAGATACATCTTTTTACTTAGATAATTGTTTTGTATACCAAAATAAAATTTTTCAAAATTTCCAAAAAATTTTTTGAAAATTTGTTCCAAGAACAATCACAAACTACTGCACATACAAAGAAAATATCTAAATAAAAATTGTGCATCTCCCAAGACTGCATATGCTCTGACAATTTCATCCAGATCGCATGAACAGAAAGAAAGCTATCGCAATTTTTCATTTTAAAAACCAAATGAAGTGGGTTTTGAATTTTAACATTGCAGAGCACAAATTTAAAAATCAAAAAAATATTTCGTATTTTGTAGGTAATGGACCCATCAAAGTATATTTCAAGTATAAAGTCATTTCGAAATAAATTGTAAAAGTTGAAAGGAGCAATGTCAAAAACATAGGTTTTAGCGACGATTTGGAAAGAATGACAACAAAAAAAAAAAAAACACTCGAAAACGACGTTTTAGTGGTCAGAAAACTACAGTTTGTTTTTTTTTTCCTATCAAAATTAGATGAAAATTAAGAATTTTATGTCCATTTAAGGGAGGGGTGAAAATTGGCTCAGTCCGAAGCTAAAATATAACTTTCAAAGTAATGTAACATTAATAGTAATTTGAAAATAATTAAAGATATCATTTTTCTTCAAATAAAAATTTCTTAATTTTATCTCTTAACGAAAAGATGATAGTTTCCTGAAATTTTAGTGTGCAACTACTATCATGAATACTCATTAAAGTCAGTTCTGTTAGGCTTTCTTATCCTGTAGAATTGAAAAAGTATGTTTTTAGCCTTTTCAGAGTAGAGAAATATTTTCTTAAAGTTCACGTTTATTTATATATATATATATATATATATATATATATATATATATATATAAATATATATGTATATATATATATATATATATATATATATATATATATATATATATATATATATATATATATATATATATATATATATATTTATTTATATATATATATATATATATATATATATATATAGTATAGTTATATATATATATATATATATATATATATATATATATATATATATATATATATATATATATATATATATATATATATATATATATATATATATATATATATATAATAACATCTGCCAGGTCCTCCATTTATTTTTCCTAGGTCTGATTTTATAATGCTGAGAGCAGAAAAAGTCGTTCAACGCTAACTTGCTTTGGAGGTAGAGCAGTTGACGCTTTCGACTAAGCTCTTCAATATCTAGAAGCTTTTCATACTCATCTTCTGAGCTTTCTGAAAAATGACTTGAGAAGGTAGTAATGGGGATAGTTGTAGTTTCATCACTTACAATATGTTGAGATGTATCCTTTTCTTCTTGAACTTCTTGCAACCTTTTAATACAAATTGCAAAGTGCAGATTTAACTTTTTGTTGTTGATCTTCAGTTAAGCTTACCCTGTAGATAGGATCAATATAAACAGCAGCTAGTAGAATATCATTGTCAATGAGAGAAATTTCTCTTCGTACCATGGAGTTTTTTTATTTCTTCAGCATCTTTAATATAGATAAGGTTGAAAGTTGAATTTATTAGAATATAATTCAAATTGAAACATAAAGGGCAGGTTAAAAAACTTCGAAGTTTGCAATTGCATTTTGAGATATGGAAGTGCAAGTCAGTGAACTTGCATGAAGTGATTGAAGTTACCCACAGAAACACAATTAACTTGGTCAGTTCAAAATCTTCTGACTCCAACTCTACTATCTTGAAAGTTACCGACCCCGACCCGACTCCGACTCCAACCTTCTTTGTACTACTGACTCTGACCTGACTCTGACCTGACTCCGACCTGACTCCGACTCCACCTCTAATTACCGACCCGCGACCCGCGACTCCGACTCCGACTCCGACTCCACAACCCTGGTGCTGAGGTGTGGTGGGGAATGTAGAGATTATATTTTTGGGGTGTTGCCATGTAATGCAGTTGTAATTTGTGAGATGGTGTTTATGTATGATAGTGAGTTGTGTATAAAGGTTAGTAGAGTGTGATTTTGGAGGGGGGGGGGTTTGAGGTGTGAAGATGGCATCATAGCCATAGTATTTTGATACTGTATAGTTATCGGGTATGTAGGTTTTTGTATCATGGCTATGTGTATGTTGTTTTGTTTTAAGAATTCTATTTCTTTGGTTTTATGAGTAGTTCGTTTATGTTGAATTGTAATATATTTATGCTGAGAGTTTGTTTGTGTGATGTATGTGTTGTGGGAGTTATTGTGTGTCGAGTGAAGACTTGGCAAATCTAATTGTGTTTTGAAGGTGGTTGAAGGGTGAAAGGAGAGTAGTATTTTTGAATCCATTGTTTGCATCTATCGCAGTTTATGGAGTTTCTTCTTACTATCTTGTTCAATATTGGACATTTGTAGATTCCAGGTCCAGGGTTTGTTTCTGTGTCACTGGCTTTTAGGACAAAGGCTGAGCAATATGTCGGAAAAGTATGCCTCATAATGAGTAGAAGGATAATTAAAGTAGTTGAGTGGTGGATCCAGGAAATGATCTCGGACTTTTCTGGAGGTGGCGACGGCGTATATGTGCTGTCGCGGTAACGCCACATTTTCTTGTGGGTGGAGGGACGAAAGGATCTTGAAGATCTCAAACTTGGTTTGAGGAGAATCTTGCGCTGTAACTACTTGCCAGTTTTACAATTTACACAGTTATATATATATATATATATATATATATATATATATATATATATATATATATATATAAATTTATATATATATATATATATATATAGTATATATATATATATATATATATATATATATATATATAGGGAAAACAGCAATTTGCAGTCACGGAAAACAGAGAACAATCTTTTTAATTAAATAAATAGTCAAAGACTTACAATGGAAAACCAAAGTAAATCTCGTCATAGAGAAAACTATGCATTAGATAAAAAATTATCTGCTTTCGTTTCATTAACTGGCACAGGCATATATTGAAAACAATATCTATTTAGAAAACTAAACAGTACCTAAACGCAGAGAAAAACTCTACTACTTTGAGAGCGGAAAATTCTTCTCTTACTTTCGCATCAGACAAACTAAGCCAGGTATATACTGAAAACAATATCTGTTCCGAAAACCGAACAGTACCTGACGTAGAGAAAACCCAACGCCTTGAGAGTAGAAAAACTGCTCTCTTTCTTTAGCATCAGTAAACTAACACTGTAATAATGAAAACAGTATTTATTTAGAAAGCTAAATAATACCAAATACCAATGATCAGAAAACTGAATCTAAGATTGCGGAAAGCTGCAATGTTCATCAAGCAAAACTTATCAATAAAAAACCAATGATAAGAAAAGGAAAACCTTTCATTAGCCTTTTTGGAAAACCAAGAGATCCAAACGCTTAACATAGGCTAAAAACTACCTATTAATATTAAGTTTCTTAATACATGATAATTAATATATAAGTACTATATAAAATACACAATAATAATAATAAATAATAAAAGTCACATTTATAATTCATATCATCTTTATCATAATATCTAAGATTTAAGGGTACCTAAATTATATATATATATATATATATATATATATATATATATATATATATATATATATACATAAATATATATATATATATATATATATATATATATATATATATATATATATATAAATATATATAAATATATATATATATATATATATATATATATATATATATATATATATATATATATATATATATATATATATATATATATATATATATGATATATATATATATATATATATATATATATATATATATATATATATATATATATATATATATATATATATATATATATATATTCTTCTATAGATATATTTAAGACATAAAAAGCTTTTGTAAATTTACTAAAGACGATTCTTCATTGTTTGAGAAAGGTTCGAAACTTAATTCTCTTCTACAACCACAAATAAAATGAGTTAAAATTTCCTTTAGAAAGAATTAACAATATCCTCAACTTGTTTCCAATGTTATACGCATCTAGTCAGCTGATCAGAGATCTCAGCAATCTGTAATGCTAAAATATATACATTAATAACAATTCATACATTTATATGTCATAATATTATTAATAAATAATGTAATAAAGGCTTGCATTCCTTAAAATAAGATGTCTTAATTTAACAAAATAACTAATAATTAAATTAAAAAAAAAAGAACGACTACAACTTAAATTATATGTATTTAAATTAAGTTAACAATAGAAATAATTTTATGTCCAAAAAAATAAATATTAATCTACATTCTACATAATTATAATAAAAAGAAAATAATGAAAAATAAATAAAGAAATAAACGGATAAATTAGATTTTAAGCAGTAACT
Source organism: Trachelipus rathkii (assembly GCA_015478945.1). Taxonomy (NCBI): domain Eukaryota; kingdom Metazoa; phylum Arthropoda; class Malacostraca; order Isopoda; family Trachelipodidae; genus Trachelipus; species Trachelipus rathkii. Next base: position 9,802 of record JABUQX010086217.1, on the reverse strand, counting down.
ATAGTAAATCGAAACTTTATCTTAAAAAAGGGAACTAGGATTTATTTGGAAAGGTTAAAATTTAATAGTATTTGTGAAGGAAATATCTAAAATCTTACACTACTCCCTATATTAATAATACTAATAAATTTTATTTTTCCAAGAAATCTAGCAATATATTTACAATCCTCTCTTTAAAAAAAATAACAGAGTTCAGTCGATCTTATAATTAGTTTTTCGTCAAAAAACTATCAGCTAAATACAAATAAATTTAATTATCAATCTTTAATGTTCTGTTAAATTACAAATTTATTACATAAACTTGGTCAGTTTTAATTTTATTCCAAAAGTAACGGACTAAAAAAAAAAAAAAAAGAGTCGCTGGAGGAATAGAACAAATAGATTAAGAAGTACTGGAGGAAGAAAAATGAAATATGAAAAGAGAAAAAAAAAGAAATGAAAATAGAGAAGACTTAAACGAGAGGATCTATAATTACGCGTCGTTATTGTTTTCTTTAAAATAGTTACTCCTATTAAATTTCTAAATAAAAGTTTTCTAAAGGAATGACCATATTAAAAAAAATTGAACTCACTTATCATTTTATTAGGTTGAACAAAACAAACGAGATTTAAGGGGAAACTTTAATAAAACGAATGGGATTTAACATAGAACATCAAAGAACTGATATATAAAGGAGATGTTTTAACGAAACCCATAATCTACGTTTAAATATCTAATTACAAGATTTATTGTCAACTTAATAATATTCTTATAGTACTAATTACATTTCTTTAATCAGGAACTTAAATAAGCGGAAGAATATTAGGTTAATAAGTAGGAAAATAAACTTTCATTATTAAAAATCAGACATTAACTTATCTTCAGACAATTTCTTTACCAAATCTATCACAACTTCCTGATTTTAAAATTTTTTTAAAATTTCTGTCTTACAATCTTTAAAAAAAAAGATCTTAAAAAAATTTAATGACCCGATTTAATTTCGTTCTTAAAAAAAAAAAAAAAAGGAGAAGGCTATTAAATACTACATTAGAAATCGTTGTTCTAATATCCATGGATTTCTTTTCTCTGATCTTAATTTATAACCTCTTAATTCAACATTAATTTAACTCATCAAACATGAACTTTATTTCATTTTACAACTAACAAAATTTGTCTCAAAATTTGAATGGCATAGTGCACCTTTCCATCCGAATTTCTAAAGGGGACTCACGATAGTTTCTCCTTAGAGACTTAATCCTATCTTTCGATTTAACCAAGTGAGTAATTACATGATGGTTTATCATCAACCGCAAGACACAGTAGCGCAACTATGTTACTAGCTCAACTACCAAACTCACTGTTGCAAAACATTTCACAAAATAATCATAAAATTCAATAACATAACATTTCATTGTTACCAACATAGTTAAATTCATTCCATCATATTCGCAACTTGAGGTTACATCTTAAATAATAGCCTAAAAAAAGAACTTTTAACTGTCCAATATTCATCAATACTCAATATTTTCTTTATAGTTAAATCATCAATTCAAAACTACAATATTATCAACATTAGTAAATACTTTATTAGTCTTTCAATGAAAAAATTCTCTCAACTTTCCGATTGCATCACCTTAGCCTTACATTCCTATTGTCTTTACTTATAAAATAAATTTATTATCATATATTCTTCAGCATTAAATAACAATTTGCCTGTTCAAGGGATTTTCAGTTACTATCAACATTTAATTCTAGAATAGTATGTCCTAGCTATAATCAATTAAACATTCAAAAAAAAAATCTTTAAGTAAATCTATTTAAAATCTACTAGCAAAAATTTATTTAAAAGTTAAATATTTAAATTCTTTTAAATACTTCTAAATTTAATATTTACTATAAACTTTACGATTAAGGGATAACTGATTTAATTGTTCCTGACAAATATTTACATATTTATTACTGCATATTTGTTGCAATTAATAATGTTACAGTCATTATCATTATTTTTATTGTGATCATTATTATAGTCATCATTATTATTTCTAATGAAACAATTAATTTTCTTTCTTTTGCCATTTCCTAGTTCGGATTAACTTATAGCAATGATCAACCTTTTTACTAAAAACACTTTACTTCATTACAACAATAAATTAACTCCCTTTCTTTTTTCATTTTGATCTAGTATCACAACTTTGTTATTTTCAATAATTATTAGTACTATAACTATAAATATATTCATTATTTGCACTTAAATTTTTAAACGACAAGTGCATTTAAAAACTTTATCTTATCACTAAATATTCCTATATTTCTTAAAATATGGTGTTTTCTTTCACTTTTTATTAAAACAATAATATTTATGTTAACTATTTTAATATTAATTAGATTTAATCTTTTTATCTCTTTCCTGCTATTCGAAATAATCTCACGACGCTGTAAAATTTTTGTAACTAATGCTAAGTTTCACCTGTCATTTAATAAACCGGCTTTTACCTAGGTTAAACTAATAATGTTTTGGACTTTTTAAACTATAGGGGTTTGAATTTCTCTCACTGAAAACTGACACAACTGTAAAAATGACTGCTAAAAGTTTTTTTTAAAAAAATGGCAAAACATCGCCACTGCTCGACACTAATATAAGAAAAGTGATTCTACGCTGTCAATTAGTATTATTTCAGTAAGCTAACACAACTATTTAACGTCTAACAGTCCCATTGAAATTGCTACCAATATATGATATGAAAAATTAAAGGTCCCTTACACTACTAACAATATAAGAAAATTTTTCTATGATTGAATAAAAATATCTGTTTCTGAGATATTCCATTAGCATTTTAGAATCATTCAAACCACTTGAAAGAAAACTAGCCGGCAGAGACAGGATAAGGAAAAGTCAACAAAAAGACTTATTTATTAAACATATGACTAAATACTGAAATGACAAATAACGGTAGCATTGGTTTTTTAAGGCAGTAAACTCTTCGAAGAATGCGTGGAGTATCGTAAACGCTCAAAACTACTGAAGGTAAGGGATGAACCAGAAAACTGTTCTGTAACCAAACAAATCTGATCATGCAAATAGGAAAACCTCTTTGCAGCCTACGGAAAACCGAGAACAATCTTTTTAACTAAATAAATAGTTAAAGACTTACAATGGAAAGTCAAGGTAAACCTCATCCTAGAGAAGACTCTATACATTGGATAAAAAATTATCTGCTTTCGTGTCAGTATCTGGCACAGGCATATATTGAAAACAATATCTATTTAGAAAACTAAATAGTACCTAAATGCAGAGAAAAACTCTACTACTTTGAGAGCGGAAAACTCTTTTCTTACTTTCGCATCAGATAAACTAAGGCAGGTATATACTGAAAACAATATCTATTCCGAAAACCGAACACTACCTGACGTAGAGAAAACTAAACTCCTTGAGAGTAGTAAAACTGCTCTCTTTCTTTAGCATTAGTAAACTAATACTGTAATCTGAAAACTATTTATTTAGAAAACTAAATAATACCAATGATCAGAAATCTGATCCTAAGATTGCTGAAAACTGCAATGTTCATCAAGCAAAACTTATCAATAGAAAACCAATGATAAGAAAAAGAAAACCGTTCATTAGCCTTTTTGGAAAGCCAAGAGCGAAAAGCAAGCTTTCCAAATGCTTAACACATGCTAAAAACTACCTATTAATACTAGGTTTCTTAATACATGATAACTAATATATAAGTCTTATATAAAATAAAAACACTAAAATAATACTAAAGTAGAAATAATAAAAGTCTAATTTATAATTCATATCACCCTTTTCATAATATCTAAGATTGAAGGGTAAATAAATTAATTAGAGATATATATATATATATATATATATATATATATATATATATATATATATATATATATATATATATATATATATATATATATATATATATATATATATATATATATATATATATATATATATATATATATATATATATATATTCTTCTATAGATATATTTAAGACATATAAAGCTTTTGTAAATTTACTAAAGACGATTCTTCATTGTTTGAGAAAGGTTCGAAACTTCATTCTCTTTTAAAATCATAAATAAAATGTTAGAAATTTCTTTAGGAAGAATTAACAATACCCTCGAACTTGGTTCCAATGTTGTACGAAACTAGTCAGCTGATCAGAGATCTTAAACTGTAATGCTAAAATATATACATTAATAACAATTCATACATTTATATGCCATAATATTGTTGATAAATATGTAATAAAGGTCTACATTCCTTAAAATAATGCTTTCTACTCTTAAGATGTCTTAATTTAACAAAATAACTAATAGAAAATAAAAAAAGAACGACAACTAAAACTATATGTATTTAAATTAAGCCAACAAAAGAAATAATTTAATGACCAAATAAATAAATACGTTAATGTACATAATTATAATAAAAATAAAATAATGAAAAATAAATAAACGGATAAATTAGATTTTATGCAGTAACTAAAGTAAATCGAAACTTTATCTTTAAAAAAAGGAAATTTATTTGGAAAGTTTAAAATTTAATAGTATTTGTGAAGGATATATCTAAAATCTTGCAATATATATATATATATATATATATATATATATATATATATATATATATGTATATATGAGAGAGAGAGAGAGAGAGAGAGAGAGAGAGAGAGGCAGGAAAGGACGAAATTAGGTTAGGTTAGGTTAGGGTTAGGCTAGGTTAGGTTAGGTTAGGTTAGGCTAGGCTGTTTAGGGTTAGGTTAGGTTAGTTAGTTAGGTTGGTTAGGTTAGGTTAATTTACATTGTAATATATTTTATCTTTTAAAGTTATTAATTTCATATTTTTATACATATTTTATTGATTTTGTTCCAGAGTCAATCCCTCTTATAATAATACTACATATACATATATATATATATATATAGTATATATATATATATATATATATATATATATATATATATATATGTGAGTATATGGTGTGTGTGGGTGTGTGTGTGTGTGTGTGCATAAAAAAGTTAACAAAATATGAAAAAATCAGAAATAGTATAATACCTTTTAGCCGACAGAGCATCTATGCTTGAATTTTGCATCTCTAAACATATGCAAGGCATACCACCATGGTCCGATTCCTCCGATAAATAAATATCATTTACCTAGAAAGTTCCCCTCTATGAATAGTGGTATGCATGCGAAGTGTAATTGTTTTTAATATATATATATATATATATATATATATATATATATATATATATATATATATATATATATAGAGACACACATTCCCACACACACACACACACACACACATTATATATATATATATATATATACCTCGTGGCGCAGGCGGTAGAGCGTTGGAGTCGCATGGCAAGGTCGTAGGTTCGTCCTAGTTCGAACTTAGAATTACCTAGAAAAAAGTTCTCTTTGGAATAGGGCTATGCCCGTGAGGTGTAAACAGTAAAGACATATTTCCTTATATTCTTATCATAAACAGCATATATATATATATATATATATATATATATATATATATATATATATATATATGTATATATATATATTATATATATAAATATATATATATATATATATATATATATATATATATATATATATATATATATATATATATATATATATATATATATATATATATATATATATATATATATATATATATATATAAATATATATATATATATATATATATATATATGTTCAGGTCTGTGTGTGTGTAGGTGAATGTGTGTGTATAACAAGAAAACATTTGAAAACACTCGACAAAATGAATAAATCATTCGAAGTATTTTTAATTTCTTAAAAGCTTTAATTCAATTTCTGCACTTTTAATCCTATAATAGATAGGCGGTAATAAAATCGAGATTTTGGGAGAAAACATTTGCCAATATTGTTGAAATTGAAGTTGTTTGAAAATTGTTTTTCAACGGTTTCTACTTTGAAATTATTTAAATTATAATTTAAATTGTAATTTATGGAATTTAATTTAAATTAAAACAACTTTTAGGATGCATATATTTTAATTACTCTTTCCTAACACACACACCTACACACAACTACGAACACACATCTACACTCGCACACACACACACACACATGTATATATATATATATATATATATATATATATATATATATATATATATATATATATATATATATATATATATATATAGTATATATAATATATATATATATATATATATATATATATATATATATATATATATATATATATATATATATATATAAAATAAGGAACAGCTATGGAAAGATAAAGAAAACTTGCCTCTTCTGGAGTCGAACGACCACATGTTGCGACTGAGAACGACACATTCGACGCTTTACCGTTGAACCATCCTCTTACCCAAAAAGTTAGATTCAAGAACAACCTTTAAACGAACGAGCTCCCGTCAAGGCGATTTCACAAGGTTTTCATCCTGTCCTTCCCTCGTTCATAAGATTTTAAATTATTTTAACATTGCAATAACCGCAATCAATAAGTAGAAACTTCAATGAAACAAGCAAATTTGAAGGCAGTGGGAAATCCAATATATAATATTTTTACATTTTGAATCTATTTTTGTTACAATAACGATAATTTTAATATTTGTCATAACTATAAAACTAAAGAGCTCAACTTAATTCTTTTGGAAACCAAATAATTTTACTTTTTGAAATATTTTAAAAAATTAGGCCTTCATCTTTAAATGTACACTTATAGAAGAAACAGGAATTTTGGATGAGAGAGTCTTCGCCAATACCCATTGAAGAGAATATCTAATTATTAGCGCCCAGTAGCTCAGTGGAAGAGCACTCTCCCAACTAAGCTAGAGACCCAGGTTCATAACTGGTAAGGTGGGAGATTCTCTCTTTGGTATTTGCTTCGTTCTACTCAAAAGAAAAATGAGTATACCCCCACCTCTTTACCATACTACCACACAGACACACACACACACACACCACACACACACACACAACACACACATACATATGAGAAAGAGGAGGAGGAGAGAGAGAGAGAGAGAGGAGTGGGAGATAGAGAAAGAGAGAGAGAGAGAGAGAGAGAGAGGAACTTGAAGGGAGGGGGGGAAGGAAGGGAATGGAAAGATTTTATTGATGGCTCCAGAGATCATTTTATCATTAGGATCAAACCCTGAACGAAAGAACGATCCCCACACACACACATGCAATCACTTATTGCAAAGTATTATTATTACATATACATATAGGCACATAAATGTTCAGATATTGTGACATGGCTGCTTATAATTATATATATATATATATATATATATATATATATATATATATAGTATATATATATATATATATATATATATATATATATAGTAGTAGTATATAAGAGAAAGAGAGTATATGAGAGTATATATATATATATATATATATTAGAGGTGTTCTAGCATTTTTAAACCATTTTGGGTTTCTCTTTCTTATATATATATATATATAGTGAGAGTATATATATATATATATATTAGTGAAAGAGAGAAAGAGTATATATATATATATATATATATATATATATATATATATATATATATATATATATATATACTGCTTAAAAAATAAACTTAAGTAGTCTCCCTATTTATACAATAAAGAGAATGCAACTAAGAGATCCCAAATGCAACAATATATACAGTTTTATACTCTAAATTTATAGACGAACAATCTCCGCTATTCGAGATTTGAGAACGAACAATCATTTTGAAATGAACTGAAAACAGGCATTATTTATCAGGGATGGCTCTACACTTTTTTTACTTCAATTTAACAATCTTTTATATTTACACAAATATTTCATATGACAATTTTCGCAAAAAAATACATAGAATCGGAGATTATATATATGAGAGAGATATGATGAGATTACATATTATTACATATATATATATTATTATTATTATTATTATTATTATTATTATTATTATTATTATTATTATTATTATTATTACATATATAGTATATATATATATATACAGTGATGGCCAGTATCTAGATACATTGAGCCCAAATCAAAAGCGCCAGGCGTAGGATGTTGACGGAAATATAAATATTTGTAAAAAAGTAAAATGAAATTTTTTAAACAATTTAATACATAAACGTAGTAATTAATCAAGAAAAATAAGAAAAGAATGCTTTTGCAACAGCAAGTTGTGCAATGATATTTTATTTCCCAATATATCCAATAAATTTGTGGTCACCACACCAGAAAAAAAGATTACCAAACCTTATTAGTTTTAAAATGACAAACATGGCAACAAAAGGCTGCCAATTCCTATAATAATTTTTAGCATTGTCACCTGTCCTTTTGAACTATATGACAACCTGAGATTATACTCCATATAAAATTGTATCTAAGTTTGATCGAGTTGTTAGTTCTGTCCTTTAATGTTCCACATATAAAGATATATATATATATAAAGACAACAAACAGTATATTTTTTTTTTTTTTAAAGGGGATGTGTTTTTTTTTTTTTTTGGGGGGGGGGGGGGGGGGGGGGAGGATCTTTTATGAGGAAATGTAAATAACTATTTTATTTTATAGAAAAAACTGTAATTTTATATGAACGCTGATGATGATGATGTAAGAGCATTTTAAAATCCTGACATGAACACTTGAATGCCTTGACCACCTGGCCTCAAACCTTAAATGCCAGGTAAGGTCCCATCAATTATAATGATTCCCACTGCACCAACTAAATCCGACTGACAACATACATGGTTATTACCACTCCATCCCTGCCTCACCACACACAACAAAAAGATTTGGCCTCTGAGATGGTAAATTGAGGTTACCTCCTGACCACGATAAGTTTATTCATCAACGTAGACTGAAAGGTTACGCTGAGAATAGTGATGTCCATTCGCGGATCATAGACCTCCGGCAGAACTCCCCGCTCAAACTACTCGGGTCGGCCCCTACCCTTGAAATGGTAAAATAAGAGCGTTACCTCCTGACCACGATCTCAAGGGTAAGAGTTCAAACCCACTTAGGGACATTATATATGTACAAATAGTGATGCGGTTTGATGCATTATCCTTATGTGTACAAAATGAAGTCCCGCTTAAAAATTACTAAGTGTGACCTCTGACCCGGGTGTGAGCGGGGAGTTCTGACGGAGGTCAATGATCCGCGAATGGACATGCCTTGTTTCTTTCAAGAAGGTAGGTAATCTTTCAGAGGAAAGTGGCGGCTCTTCTTTTAGCTCATCGTGGTCAGGAGGTAACACTCTTGGTTTACTATCTCAACGGTAAGGGTTCAAACCCACTTAGGGACATTATACATGTACAAATAATGATGCGGTTTAATGCATTATCCTTATATGTACAAAATTAAGTCCCGATTAAAAATTACTCAGTGTGACCTCTGACCCGGATTTGAGCGAGGAGTTCTGCCGGAGGTCAATTATCCGCGAATGGACATGCCTTGTTTCTTTCAAGAAGGTAGGTAATCTTTCAGAGGAAAGTAGCGGCTCTTCTTTTAGCTCATCGTGGTCAGGAGGTAACACTCTTGGTTTACTATCTCAACGGTAAGGGTTCAAACCCACTTAGGGACATTATACATGTACAAATAATGATGCTGTTTAATGCATTATCCTTATGTGTACAAAATAAAGTCCAGGTTAAAAACTACCCAGCGTGACCCCTGACCCGAGTGTATATGAGCGGGAAGTTCTACCGGAGATCAATGATTCGTGAATGGACATGCCTTGTTCCTCTCGAGAAGGTAGGTAACCTTTCAGAGGAAAGTGGCGGTT
>JABUQX010086216.1:12500-20000 GCA_015478945.1 Trachelipus rathkii | reverse complement strand
CCGCAGGCGCAATATTTCCGCGTAACCGCCACCGCGTGCGCCCGCAGGCGGCGCCATATCCCCGGACCCGCCCGGCGCTGCGGCCCGCAGGTGGCAATATTCCCGCACGAATGAAAGATATATATATACTATGAGTCATTCATTTTTATTTCATACTTAAACATTTCAAAGAATTTCTTTTCAAATATACTATGAGTCATTCATTTTTATTTCATACTTAAACATTTTTATTAAAAACATTTTCGCGAACCTAAAACTGTAACTCATTACAGACCTATTATTTAACACATATATTTATTAACATTATTTTTTACTTAATACTTTTTAATTTATAAATTTTTAAAAATTGTATGTAAGAAGAAAAAAATCCAGAGTGTCTGATATATAATCATTTTATTTTACTACAATTGTACGAAATATTTATTAAAAACATTAACATTACATACCTTAAAGCAGTAAATCAGTAAATCAATAGAGGTGTTACCTAACACCTAAGGGATTAGTATGCTTTTGTTTTACTGCTTTACTGCTTTAACTCATGTTTACTGCTTAACTCAATTTTTTTACTGCTTTAACTCACATAATTTTATTAACATTACATACCTAAAGCAGTAAATCAGTTAAAATCAATAGAGGTGTTACCTAACACCTAAGGGATTAGTATGCTTTTGTTTTACTGCTTTACTGCTTTAACTCATGTTTTACTGCTTTAACTCATATGTTTTACTGCTTTAACTCATATATTTATTAACATTACATACCTTAAAGCAGTAAATCAGTAAATCAATAGAGGTGTGACCTAACACCAAGGGGGGGATTAGTATGCTTTTGTTTTACTGCTTTACTGCTTTAACTCATGTTTTACTGCTTTAACTTTCTGCTTTACTGCTTTAACTTTCTGCTTTACTGTTTTAACTTTCTGCTTTACTGCTTTAACTCATATATTTATTAACATTATGTTTTTTATTTTTGTTTTAATACTTTTTATTTTTATTCTTTTTATTCTTTTTATTTTTTATTTTTATTTTTTTTATTTTATTTTTCTTTTTTTTTGTTTTTATACTTAGTGTTATTTTTATTTTGAACTCACTTTTTTATTTACACACATCACACAACACACACACACACACACACACACACACACACACACACACACACACACACACACACACACACACACTTACACTTATACACACATTCACTATGACACTTATACACACATTCACTATGACACTTACATTTTACCCATAAGGACGCTTAATTTACACTTATACACACGCGGTCACACACACACAACACACACACACACACACACACACACACACAACACACCCACACCCAACACACACACGCACACTCAACTACAATTTATAAACGTATAATTTATTAAAAACATTTTATGTTTTAAACACGTACATTTATTATAACTTCATTCAAATATAACCTAAAAATTATTTCAAAGTTCTTAAAACTTCTATAATAAATCAATCATTATATCTTTGAACAAAGAATTTATTATTAACTGTAATTACTTTTTGTTTAATAAATTTATAACATTCAAGTTTTTAAAATACTTTTACTAAATTTATGAAATTTTTTTAAAAACATATATTTTACGTACCTTAAAGCAATAATTCAGAAATCAGTAAGGTAAGCCCCTAGCACCCCTCTACACCAAGCTATGCCACGTTTTGTTCTATTGACTTACTGCTTTACATCATCTTTAGCCATGTAATAAGTATAAATAACAAAATAAGTTCTTCTCTGCTAACATAACATGTATTTTTTTAAAATCATTCTAAGTTTTTATTTAAAAATAACAATTATTCACTTACATTTATATTATTCACTCGATGTTAACTAAAAATATTTCAAAGTTTTTTTAATAATTCGGATTTTCTTTATTATTATTATTATTATTATGTACATTGACATCCATCACGAAGAAAACACAACAACCCGCACTCCTTACAGATACGAAACTGACCTCTCTCTGTAAAATGTGTTGAAATAACTACTTTAGGCCTAAATTTAGGATAATCCTTTTTGTACCCCGGGGCGATTTAGGCCTAATTCCAGGTCAAAATATATTTCAAACTGACCTTTTTTGACCGCGACCTTTTTTTAGGCCTAAATTTAGGATAAGCCTTTTTGTATCCCATGCTGATTTAAGCCTAATACCAGGTCAAAAGGTAATTCCAGTATAGACAAGAATCATTGTTATTATTATTATTTTTATAAATATATTTCAAACTGAAACATGCTGGATCGGTAAGATTCTTTAAGCAGGTAAGAAGGAAATGTTTTCCTTACTTGTGATTGGTCGGAGTAATCCTTATCTCTATATGACCTCGTATGTGATTGGTCGAGAATTATTTTATCTTTAAACTTGTATTTGAGCAGGTGTGTTTTATTATCTTTTAGACCCCAACTCATTTTAAAATCATAGTCATTTTAGCTGTTAAGCGGTGCACAAGTTATCTGATTTGTATTAAAAGTGTTTTATTTTTACTAAGTGTATATCATATTTATAATAAATACTTACATTGAGGAATAATTATTAATTTCACTAGAATAGATAATAATTAATTCACTAGATTTATAGTAGATCCGCGTGAAGCAAAAAAACGCAAGAGCGCCCGCAGCGCGACCCGGTGCGAAACCGACGCATGAACCCGGCCGGGCGTGAATATTACTACGCGCCGCGGAAAATATGGGAAGCGTTGTATTTCAAGAGTGGTAGGGCTACATCTAGAGGTTGAATATCTTTTGGGACACCGTCCATTCAAGTATGATATAATATTAGTGTGATACTGTTTATCAAGTATATTTACGACTTATACATGTGGTTCAAGCGCCATTAGTTTATTTAAAGTCCTGGTATATCAGTGTTTATTACAAACCAAGGGAGATATTCTCGTTGGTTGCCGAATGCATACAACATCTGATATAGAAGAGGTATGAACTTACATACTACGATGTAATTTTGAAGTATAATGATATGATACCAATACTGGAAATCCATAAAGAGAAATTACGGTTTGTACAAGGAGGGGAAGTTTATTATGCATGTACACGCATTGTGTATTTAATTAATATAGTAATTATGTAATAATATTTTAGATTAAACAACTTTTTTTCATAACTTATACATAGAGAAGATTAAAACCGTAAAGACATACCTTGAAAAGGGAGGGAATGGGATAACTTCTATACATTAACTCTACGTCGTATGTAGGTGTAGCTTTAACGCATATAAAACTTGTTTTAGATTCCTTAAAGTAACAAGATCTTAAAGGCATACCCAAAAGAGGAACATAGCCAGCGTCACACCCTGACTATTTGTTCTATTTCCCTCAAGGAATTATAACTTTAGGATAAATAAAACAAACTGTTTTTCTACAAAACAAAATGTTCTTTTCAAAACTAAATGTTTTTCAAGAAACTTCACCAGTGAAACGGAATTTTCTATAAATAAAATTAAAAATATTCAAGTAAGAAATAAAATGGACGACTCATAATATAGGAAACGGTATATTTGAAAATACAAAATGATGTAATGAAAGTTTACAACGGCATATCATAAAGCGAATATTTTTGCGGCCGCGTAGTAATATTACGCCGGCGGGTTCATGCGGCTGTTCCGCACCGTGGTCGCGCTTGCGGCGCTCTTGCGTTTTGCTTCACGTTGATCTACTATAAATCTAGTGAATTTATTATTTTCTATTCTAGTGAAATTAATAATTATTCCTCAATGTAAGATATTTATTATAAATATGATATACACTTAGTAAAAATAAAACACTTTTTTAATACAAATCAGATAACTTGTGCCCCGCTTAACAGCTAAAATGACTATGATTGAAAATGATTTGGGTGTCTAAAAGATAATAAAACACACCTGCTCAAATACAAGTTTAAAGAACAAAGTTAATTCTCGACAATCACATACGAGGTCATATAGAGATAAGGATTACTCCGACCAATCACAAGTAAGGAAAAACATTTCCTTCTTACCTGCTTAAAAGGATCTTACCGATCCAGCATGTTTCATTGAAATATATTTATTAAAATTAGAATAATAATAAACAATGATCTTGTCTATACTGGAATTACCTTTTTACCTGGTATTAGGCTTAAATCAGCATGCGGATACAAAACGTTTTATACTACTTTAGGCATAATATATTTATAGCACCACATTTTAAAGAAAAAGGTCAGTTTGAAATATATTTTTGACCTGGAATTAGGCCCAAATCGCCCCGGGCTACAAAAAAGGATTATCCTAAATTTTAGGCCTAAAGTGTTATTTCAACACATTTTACAGAGAGAGGTCAGTTTCGTATCATGTAAGTGAGTGCGGTGTTGGTGTTATTTATTCGAGATTAACTTGTCAATGGACCACAGAATGAATAATAATAATAATAAAGAAAATAGGGATTATTAGGGAGCTATGAAAAATTTTTAGTTAACATGGAGCGAATAATAATATAAATTTAAGTGAATAATTGTTATTTTTAAATAAGAAAACTTAAGAAAGATTTTAATTAAAAATACATGTATGCTTAGCAGAGAGAACTTATTTTGGTTATTTTATTACTTATTACATTGGCTGAAAGATGATGTAAAGCAGTAAGTCCATAGAACAAAACGTGGCATAGCTTGGTGTAGAGGGGTGGTAGGGGCTGACCTTACTGATTACTGATTTTATGCTTAAGGGTACGTAAAATATATGTTTTAATAAAATTTCATAAAATTTTTAGTAAAAGTTTATTTTAAAACTTGATAGTTATAAAATTATAAACAAAAAAGTATTAACAGTTAATAAAAAATTCTTTGTTCAAAGATAATGATTTATTTATTATAGAAGAAGTTTTAAGAAATTTTGAAATAATTTTAGTTATATTTTGAATGGAGTAATTATAAATGTACGTTTTTCAAAAACATAAAATGTTTTTATAAATTATACGTTATATGTGTAAGTGAGTGTGCGTCGTGGTGTGTGTGTGTGGGTGTCAAGTATGTGACATGGTGTGTGTGTGTGACGCGTTGTGTATAAGTGAAATGTTAAGCGTTATGGCGTTAAAATGTAAGTGTCATAGTGGATGTGTTTGTATAAGTGTCATAGTGAATGTTTGTATAAGTGTCATAGTGTATGTGTGAATGTGTATAAGTGTAAGATGTGGTGTGTGGTGGTGTGTGTGTGTGTGTGTGTGTGTGTGTGTGTGTGTGTGTGTGTGGTATTTATTTTTAATAATAATAATAACAATAGGCATGAATGTAAATAACACTAAGTATAATAATAAAAATTAAAAAATAAAATTAAAATAATAAAAATAATAATAAAAATAAATAAAAATATAATAAAATAAATAAAAAGTATTAAAACAAAAAAAAAACATAATGTTAATAAATATATAGTAAAGCAGAAAGTTAAAGCAGAAAGTTAAAACAGTAAAGCAGAAAGTTAAAGCAGTAAAGCAGTAAAGCAGAAAGTTAAAGCAGTAAAACATGGGTTAAAGCAGTAAAGCAGTAAAACAAAACACACTAACCCCCCCCCCTTGGTGTTAGTCACACCTCTATTGATTTACTGATTTACTGCTTTAAGGTTTGTAAAGTATAAATAAATATATTGAGTTAAAGCAGTAAAAACATATGAGTTAAAGCAGTAAAACATGAGTTAAAGCAGTAAAACCAGTAAAACAAAAGCATACTAATCCCTTAGGTGTTAGGTAACACCTCTATGGATTTACTGATTTACTGCTAAGGTATTGTAATAGTTATAATATGTGAGTTAAAGCAGTTAAAACATATGAGTTAAAGCAGTTAAAACATGAGTTAAAGCAGTAAAGCAGTAAAACAAAAGCATACTAATCCCTTAGGTGTTAGGTAACACCTCTATTGATTTAACTGATTTACTGCTTAAGGTATGTAATGTTTATGTTTTTAATAAATATTTCGTACAATTGGTAGTAAAATAAAATGATTTTATAACAGTCAGACACTCTGGATTTTTTTCTTCTTACATATACAATTTTAAAAATTTATAAAATTAAAAAGTATTAAGTAAAAAAATAATGTTAATAAATATATGTGTTAAATAATAGGTCTGTAATGAGTTACAGTTTTAGGTTCGCGAAAATGTTTTTAATAAAAATGTTTAAGTATGAAATAAAAATGCATGACTCATAGTATATTTGAAAAGAAATTCTTTGAAATGTTTAAGTATGAAATGAAAATGAATGACTCATAGTATATATATATCTTTCATTCGTGCGGGAATATTGCACCTGCGGGCGCACGCGGCGGGCGGGTACGCGGGGATATGGCGCCTGCAGAGCGCACGCGGTGGCGGTTTACGCGGAACATATTGCGCCTGCGTTCGGCGGCGCACCGCGGCGGGCGGAGGACGCGGCCGGGCGCACCTGCGGGCTGCGGGATTGACAGCTTTCGCGCGGAGGGCGGCATGCGGCGCACTATGATGTACGCATATGAACTAGAGGTAGACAAAAGATGAGTCATCAAAGATGAATCATCAATATAGATGGAATCAAAGATGACGTCATCAAAGATGAGGCAACAAAATTGAGCTTCGAGTGTGTGAGTGTAAGTGTAAGTGTACCTGTGCGTGTGAGTGTAAGTGTATATGGGCTAGTGTAAGTGTCTATGGCGAGTGTAAGTGCATATGGCCAAGTGTTATAAAAATACTAACTCATAGTAGGAAGCATTCTAGCAGATTGTAATATACACCAATCGATTCCTCATACCTTATAACCTAGGGGTAGACACCCATATTAGGGCTATTCTAGGCTCAGGGGAGGCTAGAAAAGGCTTGAAAAAAGTGGCACTCACTTGGCACTATGTGGCACTCACTTGGCACTCATTGGCACTCACTTGGCACTCATTGGCACTCATTGGCACTCACTTGGCACTCACCAGGCACTCATCTAATACTCATAGAACACTAATAGAACATCACTAGATACTCCTTACGTTGATTGGGAACCATCAAAGTTGAACCATCAATAAATCTGAGTCATCAAAGCTGAACCAACAATATAGGTACCATCAAAGATGACACCATCAAAGTTGAGCCATCAAAGTTGAGCCATAAAAGTTGAGCCATCAAAGTTGAGCCATCAAAACAAAGGTGTGAGGCATTCAAAAGCTGGGGGATTAAAGTTGTAGGGCTATCAAAGTTGGGGCAGCAAAGTTGAAGGCATCAAAGCTGAGGCATCAAAATTGAGGCATCAAAATATCGAGTTGTAAATGTATCCGCTAGGTGAGGCTTGGGTGGAGTCTAGGTGTAGGTGTAGGCTAGTGTAGGTGTCGCTAGGTGAAGGGCTGGGTGGAGCTAGGTGTAGTGTAGCTAGGTAGGCTGGGTCGGAGGCTAGGTGTAGTGTAGGCTTAGGTGAGATGCTGGGTGGAGCGCTAGGTGTAGGTGTAGGCTAGGTGAAGGCTGGTGGAGGCTGTGTAGGTGTAGGCTAGTGGAAGGCTGGT
>JABUQX010086216.1:0-5000 GCA_015478945.1 Trachelipus rathkii | reverse complement strand
ATAACTCTCCGATTTAATTAAGACATCTTTTATTCCAACAAATTTAATAATAATAATTGCCATCATTACGGAAATATTCCCTTGTTGCATATATATATATATATATACGGTATATATATATATATCATATATATATATATATATATTAATATTTATATAATATATATATATATATATATATATATATATATATATATATATATATATATATATAAATTAATCTAAAAGAGATAGCACAGAAACAATATAAATCTATTTGCCTTATAGTAATATTATAACTATTTATTGAAATTCCATTTATCAGTATTGTTTTTCCACATATATGAAAATGTATCGATGTATCGATGTACCGGCGATACAGTACCGAGTACCGGTATCGCCCAAACGCTTTCACAAAGTACCGAGTACCGGTATCGCCCAAGCTATTTTTCGAAGTACCGATGTACCGGTATCGCCCAACCAATTTTCATTACCCTGCCCATACTATATATATAATATATATATATCATCATCATCATTATCATCATCATCATCATCATCATCATCATCATCATCATCATCATCTTCCTTTTTATCCCAAGACTGGGGGTAAGGTGCGTGACATGCATCGGAAAAGAAAAGTAGTAGAAGAATATGACACAAGTCTAAAAGAAAGTCCAGCCTTACCGCCCCCTCTATACCTATTAGTGAGAAATTGTCGCAGTTAGAAAATCCACTCTAGAGCTTTATGGGACAGCGATGGACCCTCACAATGGCATATCTTCAGTGTAGGGTTCATCCCTTGACCCAGGTGGGCCACAACCATACCCCCTCACAAAACTCCGCCATTCTCTCCAATCATGCACCGCTCTTCTCGCCTCTGCCAAACTCACATTTCTCTCCTGCAGACACTTCCTTTACAGGACTACAATCTACTTTTTCTTCATCTTCCCAGCCGGTCGACTTCCCAACACACTCTCACCACTATACATCCGCTTAACCAACCGACTATCATTCATCCTTTCCACATGACCAAACCATCTCAACGTACTTTCATTTATTCTCTCATTTATCCCTTTCTTCACACCACACAACTCTCTAATACGTTCATTCCTCATTTTATCAATTCTTCTCACACCTAACACGCCCCTAAATTTGTCCATCTGAACACATTGAACTTTAGATCTATACATCTTATTCCAGACCATAGTCTCACTACTCTACATTAACACAGGTAACGACATACCCTCATGTAAGACCCTAGCGAACTCAAGACTTAGTCCTTTCACATCCACCAACGATTTAATTGCACCAGCCACCTTCCTGCCATTCACAACTTTCCTACTACACTCTGCATCATCCGTTCCCTTCTCATTCAACATATATCCTAAATATTTAAACTCAGACACTTATTCCAGCTGTTCACCATCTAGCATAACTTCACACCGAGGACTGTCTTCACTCACAACCATAACCTTACTCTTATCTACGTTTACTTTCAAACCCCTTCTTTTACACACCTTGCCAAATCTCTCTACCAATCCTCTCAAACTCTTTTCAGATTCACCACACAAAACCAAATCATCCGCATATAATAGGTAGCGCACCCTCCACTCTCTTCCATTCTCCATCATTCTAACACCATTTCCTACCACCCCATCTCTAATTCTTTCACAGCCCCATCCATATACAAATGAAATAACCAAGGAGACATAACATATCCCTGCCTCACTCCGCTATATATAAACATATATATATATATATATATATATATATATATATATATATATATATATATTAATATATATATATACTCTTTATTTTTCTGTATCTTATACTATATATATTATATTTATATATATATATATATATATATATATATATATATATATATATATATATATATATATATATATATATATCGACAAAGTAATTAAGTATAGATTTTAACTTTTTAAAGTACACTTGAGACTGAAAGTATTATTAAACTGTTAATTTTATAATGGCTGTTTTACAATAAAAATAAAAATTATTTGCATTATAATTATGTTATACATCTGTTTCCGAAACTGAAATATATTTGCTTGTCATGTGTTGCGCCTGCATCTTTAAGTCTTTACGGTACTTTACCGTATAGCATTTGGAGATTAGATTCATTGGAAAAGTGGTATATTTTTTTATTCTCAAAAGCAAGCGGAAAAAAAATAGTTGAAACAAAAAAAAATGTTTTACTGTAATTCTGTAAGCACTAAGCTGAGTCAGAGTCGAAATTTTGAATTTGACTGCTGGAGTCGGAGTCGGAGTCGGAGTCGGAGTCGGAGTCGGAGTCGAAAATTTTTGTTTGAGTGGAGTCGGAGTCGAAGTCGAAAATTTTTGTTTAAGTGGAGTCGGAGTCGGAGTCGAAAATCCAAATTTGAATTTAAGGAGTCGGAGTCGGAGTCGGAGTCGAAAATTTTATTTTACGACTCCGCAGCCCTGGTTTCAACCACCCTTCTACTGATTTAAATAAGTATCGAATTTCAAAGCAGTGATATCGAAGCAGGAAACTTGAAAAGTGAAAACTGTAACAAGATACCTTCTTTTTCTGGGTTAGTCGGATCGGACTAGTGGTGGAACCTCCCGTACATTGTCTAACGACGACGTTGTGTCGATGGTTCGAGTCCTGGCGCGAGTGAAATATTTCTTCGTCTTATTATTGCAAATTTGTCGCAACAAGAATGTCATGCCCATGTCGGCGTGTCCTGACTTTGGTTGGTTGCTCCTGTAACATGGAAGCAAACTAGCAGAATGCCGTGTAGCCCCAGCAGAGGGTTAAAAGCACCTTTCTATGGATTTAAATAAGTACCGTTTCAAAGCATTGATATCGAAGCAGGATACTTGAAAACTGTTCCGAGATACTTTCCTTTCTGGAGAGGCAGATCGAACTAGTGGTAGAGCCTCATGTACATTGTTTAACGGCGACGATGTTGTCGATGGTTCGAGTCCTGGCGCAGAGTGAGATTTTTCTTCGTCTTATTATTGCAAATTTATCGCAACAAGCATCTTGTTGCACATATCGGCGTGGCTTGACTTTGGTGCTCCTGTAACCCAGGAGCAACCCATCAAAAGGCCGTGTAGCCCCAGCAGGGGTTCCAAGGACCCTTCTATAGATTTAAATAAGTACTGAGTTTCAAAGCAGTGATATCAAAACAAGAGACTTGAAAACTGTCCCGAGATGCCTTCTTTTTTTGGAGAGGTGGATAGGATTAGTGGTAGAGCCTTATGTACATTATCTAACGACGACGTTTGTTGTTCGATGGTTCCGAGTCCAGGAGCTCAGTTGAAATTATTTTCTTCTTTTCTTATCATTGCCAATTTGTCACAGCAAACATGTTGTTCCCATGTCGGCGTGGCCTTGATTTTGGTTGGTTGCTCCTGTAACCTAGGAGCACCCAAGCAGAATGTCGTGTAGATCCAGCATGGGTTCCAAGCACCCTTCTCTCTCTCTCTCTCTCTCTCTTCTCTCTCTCTCTCTCTCTCTCTCTCTCTCTCTCTCCTCTCTTCTCCTCTCTATATTATATATATTATATATTATATATATATATATATATATAATATATATATATATATATATATATATATATATATATATATATTATATATATTATATATATATATATATTATATATATATTATATATATATATATAATATATATATTATATAATATATATATATACAGTTGGCGTATCATGGCCCCCCCCCCCCGCAAAATTTAGATACTAAAAAATTTTCAGTATCACTATCTGTTAAGTGATATAAAGTGCAGAGGTTAAATTAATTTTATCTAATTCGGACGCTGTCAAAGAGAACAAATCTCGATAAAGTCCTTTAATAATATAAAAACTACACACTTGAAGCCATCAGACGAAAATTGCAACTTAGAATTTCAGACAAGTTTTTTGAAGAAGAGTGATAACGCGTATCAGAAGTGGGTATTGAAACTTGTTGTAACAAGAATTAAAAGATTCCAAAAAAAATACAGGACCCAACTTCCTACTTCCAACCCACAAACTTATTATTGTACACATCCATTTTTATACCATTTTTGGAGGATTTAATATCAGCGATATAGGAGAAGAGGTTTTAATCATAAGAATTAATTTCCTCTTCTGCAATTTGTCATACCGAAACAGGTGTAATGCGGCCATATGAGAAAATAAAAGATTGTGTAAATTTTACAAGGCACAGACCTCGAAAGCCAAATAGAAAGATTTAGTAAAAGCAGAATGGGATTTATGGATGTTGAAATGGCATCACAGCACAGATCTTCCCAAAAACAGCAATAGGCGGACTAGTTTCTTGTTTCGCAGATCACAATTTACAACTATTTACATCTTGTTTGAGCAACATAATTGGCAAATTTTTCCGTCGTCTTACTGCTGGTCAGATAGAACAGGAAAGCTTTTCAACATTTAAAGACTTCTGAAAACAAGCTACTGAGAAATACTATTGGAGATGAAAGGACTTACGGACTTGCCCTCCTCTAATGACATCGAATATTGACATAAAAATTTTAGAGATGTTATTTTGGATGGTTTTGCTCACTTCTCATGCCCGCCCGATTAAAGTACAATTTAGTAGATTGAATTTTAGTAATTTATATAAGATTACTTCCATTTTTTCTTAGAAATTTAATATATGGTCCTTTTTTTTTAATATATATATATTATATATAATATATAATATATATAATATATATATATATATATATATATATAATTCATACTATATATATACTACTATATACTATACTATATACCTACACCACAATATATATCAATACTATATCAATAACACATATATATATATATATACGCACTTACATATACATATATATATATATATCTCATATATATATATATATAATCATATATATATATACTAATACCTATTATATATATATATATATAAAATACTTATATATATTATATATATATATATAATATTTATTATAAGAAACGATATTGTTCTGGCCCACCC
>JABUQX010086215.1:0-27043 GCA_015478945.1 Trachelipus rathkii | reverse complement strand
CTCTCGCCGATCTGTATGAGCATTTCCGTGAGAATGCCTCAATCTTGTAAAATTCAACTTTTTAAAAACTCAACATCTTCACATCCCCCACCCGAATACACCTCCTATCTTTCCTATCTCCTTCGACCGCTCTCGCTCCCGCAGACCAACAAAACATTCTTGGTCTGAACATAAACAAAAACTTTCTTGGATACCTCATAACACAATGGTTGCAAAGATGGCCTCAAGAAACTGAAAGTTCTTCCCAGGTTGCAAGAATTTTTTTCTTCCGAAGTTACTCCAATTATTATACATGGTTCTTATCCGCCTTTGAATGGAGTAATGTTCCCACATTTGGGTGCATTCCGTATCCACCCTTCATTTGGATAGGGTTGAGTCTAAGGCTAGCTAAAAGACGAATAAAATGTCCCCTACTATAAAGCTTCCTTGACCCTCTCTCTCTCTCTGCGACGTAACGTTGATGCCCTTTCTCTTTACTATAGGTAGGTGCTACAACAGAAGGTACACGAGGGAGTTAACCTCCATTGAGTAGCCTTCGTAGTACAGAGGGCATTCTGCTTTCTCATAAATTCTGTGTTAATATTGGAAACCTCAGTCTTGTTCATTGTGGTGCCTCTTTCTTTCAAGCCACCTCTCTTCTGTGGAAATCCAAACTTCATCTGTTTTCCTGCTACTCTTAATCTCCCTCTTTTTAAGGCCTCAGTCTGCGCTCACTTCAGAGATTTGAATGAGGCTTGAGATTGGGTGGGTTTCTCTTTTTTTTGTTTCTTTAATTTTATATTTCCGTCCCCTTATTGTAAAGGGATCTGTCCGTGAGTGGTGGTTACCTGTAATATATATATATATATATATATATATATATATATATATATATATATATATATATATATATATATATATATATATATATATATATATATATATATATATATATATATATATATATAATAATAAAAAAATAAATAAACGAGAACTAACTTGCGTCTATCTGCTGATGGGAAAGCTACCAACCTCTACAATTAGCTTTCAATCACTTCTATTATATTTTATTTTAATATAGCAATCATATCTTATATGATTTGTATTAGTTTCTCTATGAACATGACCTGCGAATAGAAAAAATAAAAAATAAAATAAAGGCTGATTAGATCTATCACAAGCATGACGATCTTTTAAGTTATCATTTGCAGATATTTATTTAATATATATAGATCAATATACTCAGAAGCCATATGGTTATCAAATTTCAATTCCACTCTCTCTCTCTCTCCATTTCCCTTCCCTCCCCTACACTCTTCCCCCATATATATATATATATATATATATATATATATATATATATATATATATATATATATATATCTCTCTCTCTCTCCTCTCTATATTCTTTCAAAATGCCATTATAATCATTTCCAATTAAATTTAAATATTTTATCACCCAATTGAATAAATCTTTCATTAGTTGATTTAAATTTAAAGTTATTAAGAAATATTTAAGTATATATATATATATATATATATATTTATATATATATATATATAAATATTTAAATTTTTTTTTTTATATATATATATATATATATATATATATATATATATATATATATATATATATATATATGCTCATATATGTATGTGTATATATATATATATATATATATATGTATATATATATATATATATATATATATATATATATATATATATATATATATATGGTAGGTTTCGTGTAGGAGCAAGTTGAGATATATATATATATATATATATATATATATATATATATATATATATATATATATATATATATATATATATATATATATATATATATATATATATATATATATATATATATATATATACTCTCTAGTTTTAAGAAATGCTGCAGCAATATTTTTTTATTCTCTGCAATTGTTTTTAATGTTTTGTCTGCAGCTACAAGACAAATATCAACTGGGTACGCTTTCCGAGATTGATTTAACAGCTTTGGCAGCCCCAAATGCTATCGACATACTGAAAGTTCCAGCGGAGAATAATGTCAGAAGAATCCAGCTGTATAAAAGCATAAAGCTAGTTGACTTTAAGCCAATATGAAAACAAAACACACGATACCACTTTAGAAAAATAGTATATTTGTTAGTAATTAGTGAGGCATTACTGAATTCATTATCGATTGATGGTCTCTATTTTTTTCAAGTTTTCTACTAAACCATAAAAGTCTATCTGGCAAACATATAAGGTTCTTAATTTTTTTATTTTACAATTTAGAGGGGCAAGTGCCCCCCCTGCACCTCCCTGCCTACGCCCATGTATAAAATATATATAATACGAAGCAAATTAATAAATTAATAATAAATAATGTAATATTCGCACAATATTTTGATTTATTGTGCTTGTATTTATGTATTTGTGTGTAATAAAAGAAATTTTTCTTTGATAATATTTACAATGAAATAAAAAAATATAATAACTGTTGAATAATTTAATTAACTATAGTTATAATGGAAAGGTAAATGCGAAAATAAAGTAAAACCAGTACTAAGGTAAGTTCATAAGCATTCAATAAGGTAATTGGTGATAAATAAATTTTATAAAATATTTAGTAATTAATTTGTACTATATATATATATATATATATATATATATATATATATATATATATATATATATATATATATATATATATATATATATATATATATATATATATATATATATATATATATATATATAATTAAAGCAATAAATTATAAATAATAAATAATCAACAACAATATATTATGATTGTAGTTAACGTTTACAAAAAGAAAACGAAATGTAATTATTAAATGTATAAAAAGAATTAAAATATAAATGTTACAGCTTGAGCGAAAACGGGTTACAATGTATGACATCATAGAAATGATGTCACCTTACTCATTTATAGAATCCAAGTCATTTACAGACAGAGTATTATATAAAAGTAAAACACGTTAAGTATTGTTAGTTTGAACGACTTAATGATATGTTAGGAAAGGCTAAGTTATGCTAGGCATGATGTCATGGCAGAAAAAAAGAGAAAGAGAGAGAGGGAGAGAGAGAGAGGTTGAATAGAGGTCAGATGTGGTCAATACCGAACAATGGACAGATCCGCCAGTTCAGTTCAGTTCGTTACAGGTTATCTGTCGATCCATAATCGAGATCAATCGTCCGGTCCATTGTCCAGACTGTTTGACTTCAACTCCAACTCTGTCGCTGACTCCGACTCTGATTCATGTTGAAGGGCTATAAGACTTTATTATTTATTATTATTATTTATTATTATTATTTATTATTATTTATTTATTATTATTTATTTATTACTATTTTTATTATTTATTTATTGTTCTTTATTTAACTTTATTATTTATTTATTATTATTTATTTATTATTATCAATTATTATTTATTTATTATTATTTATTTATTATTATTTATTTATTTATTATTATTTATTTATTTAAATTATTTATTTATTATTATTCATTTATTTATTATTGTTTGTTTGTTTATTTTATTTGTTATTTGTTGTTTTTGTTCCATTCCATTTCATTGCATTCCAATCCATTTCATTTATTTTCATTTAATACTTTCATGAAATCATTCATTCCATATTTATTCATTCATTATTTATTCCATTTGATGTTATTTATTCCATTCCATTCTTCATTGTTATTTATTCCATTATTTATTTATTTTGTTATTTAATTATTTATTCCATTATTTATTTATTTATTCAAGGTCATTTTTGTTAATTTTGTTTGTTGTTCGTTTTGTTGTTGTTTGTTGTTTGTTATTTATTTATTTATTATTTATTTATTATTTATTATTTATTATTTATTTATTTATTATTTATTATTTATTTATTCCTTTTTCTTATTTTTTATTATTTTTTTATTTATTATTTATTATTTATTGTTATTTGTTATTTATTATTTATTGTTATTTATTATTTATTATTTATTATTTATTCATTTGTGGTATTTGTTGTATTGTTTGTCAATTCTTCGTAGATTATTTATTATTTATTATTTATTAATTGTTGACTGGTTGGTTGTTGTTAATTGTTAGTTGTTGGTGTTAATTGTTGGTGTTAATTGTCAATTGTCCAGTTGTCAGTGTCAATTGTCATTGTCAGTTGTCATTGATCGATTCTTGTTGTTGTCGTTTGATACGTATCGGGCAGATACTAAAAACTATTTAAAATATTCCATTATTTATTTATTTATTTATTTCTTGCAGTTCATATAGGGTCCCAATTCAGGACTCAAAAAATTCCGTTATTATTTCTTTTGTCTCTTTCTCTCTCTCTCTCATATATATATATATATATATATATATATATATATATATATATATATATATATATATATATATATAATTAAATGAAAAATATATAAATATATATTTATATATATGTATATGTATATATATGTAATAATAAGGTGTGCTCTCCTCTCTCTCTCTCTCTCTCTCTCTCTCTCTCTCTCTCTCTCTCTCTCTCTCTCCTCTCTCCTCTCCTCTCTCTCCTCTCTCTCTCTCTCTCTCTCCTCTCATATATATATAATTTATAAAGGTTAAAAATAATTTCCCAAGTTTATATTACTAAACCTTAATAAAATTTATCTTACAGCTGCATCTTTAGAAACTTCTCTAAAATAAAAAACAAAAATGCAAATTTTTTAATCTAATGGTTTATGCATGGCTGCGCCGCTCGTAAATATTTTGGAAGAAGCAAAAAGCTATATTTTTTAAAATAAAAAGTCCACAAATAAATAATATAAAATAATTCTATTTGATTGTTTCGTTTATTTAATTTTTTCCTTTTCTATATAAAGCTTAAATATTTTACATTTAAATTTATATTTATATTTCAAAAGGTTTGAATATATATGGTTCTATAGGGAATGGCTTTGAAGGAACAGAGTGTTTATTCCCTTGCTTGAAGAGTTTTAAAAGCGCAAAAATAACGGGGAAATGTTTATTCCTCAAATGTGGTTTACAAAGTTCTCCCTAAAGACACTATATTATGTTATTTATTTTTCAATTTTTGTAAAAGCTGCAAATAGAAAATCATTTTTGCATGGAAGAAAATTCCAAATGAAATTGATTTTTTATTTGCAGCTTTTACAAAATTGAAACATAAATTAAAATAATAAAGGCGGGAGGGAAGATTTTGTTCAAGTGTTTGCTGATTTAAAGCCGATCAAGAAATCATTTTCAACTACTACTACTACAATTTCTCATCCTTTTATTCCGTCTTTTTTCTTGTTCTTTTAGTTTTATTTTTCTTCCTTTCGTCATCTTTTCCTACCTTTTTACACTTCTTATTCTTCTTTTCGCTCTCCCTTTTCTTCTTTTTCGTTTTTCTTTCTCTTTTTTTCGTTTCTTAAATTTTTTTTTTTTTATCTTCTTCTCCATCTTTCCTCATCTATTTCATTTTCTTTTCTATCTTTGGTAGGTTTATTATTATTAAAAAATCGTTTCGAAAGATAATCTCTCATTTCCCTTTAAATCCGAACCATTAGATGCGTGATGATTTTCTTCTTTCAGAAACAATTTCCCATTTTATCGCAATATCATTCTTTTCTATTTCTACCCTTTCTGCAAATTTTGATTTGGTGAAATCCTAACCATCATCATCATGACTTCCACCTTTATTGTATATAATATGATGAAAATGTATCAGCAAAATCTTATGTTTCTTATGCATCGGTAGATATGAAAGTTTTCATATATGAAAGTTTTATTAAAAACTTTATTTCCTATATATATATATATATATATACTCTCTCTCTATAATAGAATGTATGCCAAAATTAGTATTGGTATTGGCAATATTGACCATTTTCCGGTATTGGTATTAGCTCCCCAAAAGTGTGTACAGCATTTAGAGACAGAATTGTGGTATTGAATGTAATATCTGATTTCAGTCATATAATGTAAAAAAAAAAAGAAATATAATATATTAATGCTCTTGAAACTTCCCTTAGATTATAAAAAATATAATAGGTGGTCTTTTTTCATACATAATATCTTTAAATAGGAAGTATTGGTATTGGTATTTGCTGAAATTAGTATTGGTATTAGTATTGTAGTAGCATCAATGAGTATTAGTATTGAGTATTGACCAACGTTCAATTCTGAGTAAGATTATTAAAATATATATATATATATATATATATATATATATATATATATATATATATATATATATATATATATATATATATATATATATATATATTTTTAAAAAAGTTCACACCTCGAACTTAGCCCTATTCTGAGGAGGGAAACTATCTAGGTAATTTCTGCATATCCGGACTATGGATTCAGACCTTGGGACCTTGCCATGCGACTCCCTCGCTCTACCGTTTTCTCATTCTCTCATAAATATATATATATATATATATATGTTAGGGTGGTCATTAATTTCAAAGTTTTTATTTTTTTGCAGTTCCCTCTAAAAATGTTCCTTATTACCAAAATCTTTTTCTATGTAAATTTTAAGACAAATCAGTTGACATTAACACGTGTCGCACAGTCCCCGAAAGTTGCCAACGTTTTTAATTTATTTTATTGAACTGGAAATTTAATTAGTCGTTATATTGCTTACGTGGAAGGTGTACGTTATTTGTTGCACTTGAATTGTATTAGCTGTGATGATTTTATATTATTATAATATGTGTAAATGTTCATAATATTATTGAGAATGTCAAGGAAGCCAATATTTCTTCTTGGATCAAAGAAAATTCAAATTACCGGCAGTTAGTTGCCATCTCGGGGAGATGTTTTACGCGTTTGATATTACAACATGTGTGAGGTTATTGATAAATGTCTTATATATTGGAGAAAACCCCGTATACCAACACAGGGACGTTCGGACTGTATTAAAAAGTGCAAAATTTATACGAAAAACTACGTGGGCTTAAAAAGAGTAAAACACGAAATAGTGATTTATGTAGAAAAAGAATTTCAAGACAGTTTCATGATTTGTTTGATATAGCTCATGAAAACGCACTGAATATGATTCAAATAGAAGAAGACAGGATATTTATAATTGCGCAAAGAGAAAAGGGATGTATTGGAAGTATGTTGGGATTCGAGAAGAAGCTTTCTGACTTTGAACAACCTAAAGCTGAAAGAAGAACAAAGGAATTGGAAAGAAAAGGAAAACATTTAAGCATTCAAGAATCAGGTTAGTAAGTACTCTATGAAGTGGTACATTATATTACGTATATTTCTTTGCCTTTATTTTGAGGGCAATTTTTGTAATTTATTTATTGAAGAATATCTGTTTAACTGATGATTTTAAAAATTTATTTTTTGGACAATTATTATACTTTTCTCCAAAGGCGGGGGATAATTATCTTGGAGAATTCTGTACTTCCGTTCTCATCAGACGACTTTATGAGTACAACACACGCAACACAAACTAGAACTTTGCAATCCAGGTTCCTCTCATTTCGATATACAAATCGAATCGGAATGTAAATCGTCAAAAAGAGGAAGAAAAAAGGGTACTGGAACATATTACTCTAGGAACTAACTCGAGCCGAGCCCTTAGATAAGTGTAAGGTAAGCGAAAAGAAAAGCTGTTCACACATAATATAACAGACTTCGTAAGAACCACACTAAATTATAAAATTGTTGGAGAGAATATATTATTCAAACCGGGTTCATCTATCCTATTGAGAGAGGGACGGTAGGCGAAACATTTCACCAAGAGATATCCAGCCAGTTAGTGGTTAACTCCTAAGATTAGAGGCTTTGGAATTTAAGGAAATTCATTTCTATTTATCGATTCAAAAAACTCACTTCACAATTACTGGATGTTAAATCAGTCGACCGACCCAGTGTGATAGCTAGCAGGTAACCACACACCTGAACTAACTGTATTAGGTGGTTCTGAACTTTTAAACTGCAAATATAGGAAATGTTTAGTGAGGTATCACAGCATGTGTATCTCTTAACATTACAGAAATTGCGACGAATATATTGAGCTCAAAGCCCCGAGTGCCTTTGTATTCTCACACTCAACCCTAAGCAAATGACCACAGAACGACTTAAATGAACTCCTATCCCCTTTTTGGCCAAAACTTACCAACTAAATATTTTATTTCTATCCTATCCACTCTCATACTGTTGAACATAATTGCTATTCGTGCCTGGAGGAGATATATTCAGCTGTCCACAAATGAGTATCTAATGCGTGCCCAGTATAATTCCTTTATTCCAAAAAGATTTAGCAAACAACCTGGGTACCAGTATAAACAAACATTTTGACCAGGAAAAGAGGTTAAGATTTATTAAAGACGATGTAAATAATATTTTTCTATGCAAAAAATTAAAATATTTATCAAGAAAACAACGACTCGTCTCAGTTTTGACTAACACTGGGAATTTTGTAGTAGTTTATATAATAATTTTCTGGACATTTCCAACGTGAGAAAATTACAATTCGAAGATTCTTAGAGACTCAACTTAGCCAGCAATAAAATGAATGGCAAGCAAGAAGACAAATATATTGCTCGAAAATTATTTATTTCCACCCAGGCAGAGATATAACACATCGACAAAAGGAGAAATCATCTAGACAGATTCATCCTTTTATTCAAAAATGTTATATATGAAAGCATAGTTTCGGCTACAAACGCAATTGGAGGGTCCAAGTTAAACGTTTATCAATTTCCTTATTAAAGAAGGCTATTTAGTAAGATACAAGATAATGGACAAAGTATATAGCAGAGAAGGCTATTCATAAGTTTTATATAGACCATATCATGTATCTTCAATCGCGAAAATAAATCCATATTTTGATAAATAAATAAGTAACGAAATAATGAAGGAAGATGCCAAGAAATCTATTACAGAAAAGTATATAATGACACAAGCTCCCATAATATGTGAGACGAGGAACAAACAGAAAGGCCAAAAAAGAAGAAATAAGCTTTTTATCGTAGTGGATGAACTGGAAAATGTTCTAAGCAAAAATCTCCTTTTAGATTTATTTGGCAATAGATATCAAATTATGCTCACAAGATTTCAATATTTCCAAAGATTTCTTAGAAACATGATTCCATACTCTCTGATAGTACTTCAAGTAAGGTACTAGGAAGCAAGGAGAAAATATTGAAGGACGAGTAACCAACAGCCCAGGTTGTAAGAACGAGGAGTAAGCATGCTAATTAGAAGCGTTAGATAAGCGAAATTAGCGTCGATAAGGGATAGACAAACAGTTTTGCAGGTATAAGATCTAAAATTTAATCTAATGATCGTAATAATTTTGAACATAATAAATCATTTTAAATAAACCTATGCAGAAAACGTTTTTGTTTTTTAGGTTCAGAGTACTATATTATTTATTTTATTTCAACACTTCAGGTGGTGAGTAGTTACCGAAAGACATATCCAGGAATAACTTATATTTTTCAAACTTAACAGACCAGAATGGTAGTAATTACATTATATTTATTATGATTTTATTTAAGCTAAAAATTGACGAAAACCATACTTTTTCAGTTTCATTGTTTTGAAATACGAATTATTAATAGTAGTGCCAATCATAATATTTTTCATTACTTTACTTATTTTTCATAAATTTATTAATAAACTGAACCTCTGGTGCTTGCAATGTTTACCATTATTTCGATTATGCACATAGAACTTTAATTAGACCTAGTGACATTCGAACGTATTGGAAAGCAATAAGAGTAAATGGTACTGGCCCTAATATTTTGAAAAAACAATTTTCTTCTATAATGCAAGTAAAGACCCCCTAAACTATACTACACATCAATACTATATATATATATATATTATATTATAACTACTAACTGACTTTTAATATAATAAACTATTTCTATATATACTATAATTTATATATAATATAAATTAAATATAGACTACTAATATTAATAATATATAATATACGTAATATATACTAATTAATAATAATTATATATATACTACCTGCACTTCCCATATATATTTCTATAATATAATATTAGTAATATATACGTATATAAATATATAATATATAATATATTGAATTACTACTATTATATCTAAAGTATCTATGGTACTTATCAATATATATATCTTATATATATATATATAATAATATATAATATATATAAATATATATAATATAATTATAATATATATATATTAATATAAATAAATTTATATATAATATATATAATATATAATATATATATATATATAAATTAATATAAATAATAAATATTATTATATAATATCTACTATATATATCATAATCTATATAAATAAATAATATATATTATTAGTTATATATATAATATATATATAATATTATATAATATATATATATAGCTAATTTTATTATATATATAATATATAATAATATTAATATAATATTATATATTATTATTATATTATATATAATATATATATTATAATATAAGTATTAATCAATAATATATATCTATAAATATTAATTATTATCTAATATATATTTAATAGTATATATTAAAATATATAAATATTATATACTATATTATAGTATCGTATATATATATATATAAATATATATACTCTAAACCTATATAATAAAATATATATTATGCTAAATTACTATACTATATAATATATAAATATACAATAATACTTCATATAACATACATATACCTATACTATCTCATTAAAATAATATCTCTAATCATCACCTATATATTATCATATATATATATCACTCTATATATATATGATAGCAGTTATATAATATATATATGTAATTGCAATACTCTAGTATCTCTCATAACTAAACAACAGACCCAATGCACTGAACATTCTTGGCGTGACAAACAATAAATTATCATGCCATAAAGGCTCTACCCTTAGAACTTAATTTAATACAACATGTAGAGTTTAAAAAATTGTTCATGGCATAAAATATGGAAAAGATTCTTGTCCCGTAGATTCGAAAAAATCAGTCGATTACCCATCTGTGAAGGCAGTGTACATGAAATATCATACAACAATATTCATTTAATGTATTTCTCCAACGGTAAAGGCTCAAGTATTTCCATTGCAATCATTACGGTATCTTCTGTTATTAATATATTTCCATGTTACGCTGCAAACGGGCCAGTCAAAATATTGTAAATCATTTTGTCATTAATAATAGAAGTCAACCACAACATTTAATACACGCATTTGGAGTCTTTTTAAAACTTATTTTTAAAGTCTGGATTGTCATTGGTCGGTCGTTGTTGACCAAGCCTTTTAATAATTAACTTATATATTGATATTAATTATTATATATTATATGTTATTCTAAATATTATTATTATATATTAATTAATCATTATTATATTAATATTATATTATTATTAAATTATTACTAGCATTCATTATTATCTAGTTATTTATATTTTTAAAGCGCACATATGAACAGATATACTACGTCATACTTTATATAAATATATACTCCAATAAAAATATATAGACTAAGATATTAGAAGTAATGAAACTAAAAAATTATATACAAATATATAATTAAATAAATATATATATATTATAAATATATATTAGTAATATACTAATATAACATATATATAACCTTACTATATCATAAATATTACTATATAGCTAATATAACTATCATATATAAATATATACCGATATATATATTAAAAATGATTATATTATATATAAATAATTTATTGAGAGAATAAATATAGAGCATTATTTTGTTAAAGTGTGGCAGCGCATATGAAGTCTCAATTTGCTAGATTTCTTATATTTTTTGATTTCGAATGAATAGATTGTTATTTCATGATTGATAAAGTTCAGGTTTTATGACAAAAAATATCAATTTCCTCTATTCTCTCAAATCGGTAATGATTAATGTCTTTACTAAATTAAATTGATTACATAGTAACATCATTTTTTTTATTGATATTTAAGGATGGTATTGCGATACAGAAGGACGTCCTTAACTTACTGAATTTAATATAAATAGATGGACTTGCAGTACTTACGATGAATATGATCGAAATCAACTTTTCCCAGAAAACTGTTGAAGTAATTGTGTAATGTCATCTTTTTCCATCTCGATATTGATTCAATGACATTGTAAAGTGTAAACTTATTATTGTCATTTTTCAATAAAGAAAGAATGACATCTGGGTTGAGGATATTTTTAGCAGCAAATGCAAGTAAGAATGTAGAACTAAAGGCAAGGAAGAGGAAGGAAAGAAATGGAATAAAAGAGTAAAGGATCCCCATCACCAGCTTTAAGAATGGTTCAGATTACACTTGAAACTTGTATAGAAAAATAAAAAAGATATGGGATAATAAAGACGAAAATTATGAAGGATGGATAGCAAAATTGAAAAATTGATAGTAAAGGTAGTAGATGATCTTTTGCTTTCTCACTATGAATATTATTTTGGCTTTGTAGGCAAATGAAAGAAGCAGCCCCTTTATACTCACTACGTTAAGGAAAATATTACAAAGATTATTTGTGAGGACATAAATATGTTACTATGTTAAGGCAAACGTTTTAGTATTAATTACCTCTATCAAATAATCATCGAAGTGAGCTTTCTCCACCAACGAATGATCAGTTACTTAATCAAGAGTTTCTTGTTATCTTAACTAGTAATGTCGTAGACAAGGACTTCAAAGGTAAAAATTTTATGCTCTGCTCTGAACCACTCGCTGAATGTAACACGGGTAAATATCTCAGCGTGGTATTTAATGGAATATTGGCAAAATTAGACCTACTGTATCTCTAAATGTTGTTCATTGTGTCATAATAGAAATGCTGGTGTCAATTTAAAGAATGCCGTTTATAATAGAAATGCTGGTGTCAATTTAAAGAATGCCGTTTCTCTCTGTGGTAAATAACGTAAACTGTGTCAGTCATTAACTGCACCCTTCCATTAAAAATGGCTTGACACCTCAATAATCAGTGAGTGAAGTCCTTTAGAAATGTAGGACATGGGCCGCACACTTTAATCATTCGACCATAGCTCAAGAAAAACTAATGAACATACAGATTAGAGTTAATGTTCCACAACTCTCAATAATACATGGCGTTACCACGCGCTCGAACAGCACACTGCAAATGATGATAAAGATGCGAGAACTTAATGAATCTCGCTGGATATCTTCGCACCCAATGACAATAATATTCTAACCATCTATATCACCGTACGTGAACCTTCTGAAGATATAGCAAAGATAATTAATCAGCAAAAGCTCGTCATCAGTAACGGACGTTATTTCTCTCGTAAACACTCTGAAGAGAGCATTATAATTCTCAGACAATATCAGTTAAAGAAGAGAGATGATGAGAGCAACGATATTGAGAGAAATTTAAAAATTGGAGAAATATTCTCAGTCTCTGGTCGGTAACGATCACATACACATTATCCTTCCGTAAGTGTGTCATAATCATCCGTACTCTATCGCCACCCGTAGGTCTGTCCAGGCTGCTAGGAGAAGCTGATTCCATATGGCCGAACAGTTAGAGCTAACGACATAACTCCGTCTTTTACACGTCGAGGTCACTTGCAAGCGTAAAAGAAGCCTGTGACAAAGATGGACGAGTGATGGTCGGTTCCTCCTCTTTCGTTAGCTGTTGTGAGACCGGTACCTCCCGGGAATGGTGATCTATCGACAAGAGGTACACATCATTCGTATCTTCCATCATACTGATTATTTTTAGTCATCCTCTCTCCGACAAGGCTTCCGGTTTCTTACTCGTCTTGGCAAGGTGGCTTGTGTGTAGTGATCATTTAGGTACGAAAGTTTTCGGAAATATTAATAAGGGCGAACTTGGCATTGGTCACAACCTTATCATGTCAGGCTTATTTTTGTGGCTGAGTGTTTGTTCACTGTTACACACACAGATATCCAACAACAACAACAAGTAAATTGATTTAAATTGTAGTTGATTTTCATGTTCAATATTGCGAATGAACTGAGCTGGCTCCGATACCTTAAGTCTGAGGCTGGCTCATGGAGTTTCGGAGCTGAAAGTTGAGGCTCTTGCTTATTTTTCGATAATGTTGATGAGTTTCAATAAAGGTATCAGAGTAAGGCAGAAACCTGCAAGTTAGTAAATCTTTTATTTGGATACGAAAGAGTTCGGAACATGGATATAATATCATAGTCGAAATATATATATATAGTATTTATAAGATAATATATAACTATAATAATGGTATCATCAGTATAAAGTATGTATATAATATTCAAAACACTCACATATAAGCATTTACTACTCATAGTTACTAACCATCGTTATAATTGATATTAAGTATAATAATAGGTAAGTTATATTTATATATATCATATATGTGATATATATATATAATTATATGAAATTTTGCACCTTAATTGCACTTACCCAATTTGGGGTATGGTGTGATTATAAAAAGAGTTTCACTATGGGGATCGAACCAACATCTTCAAACAATTGATTCAATCAATTCCACTTTTACCATTCCGCACGTTTACGCTGTGGGCGTATTTTTAAGAAAAGTTCTATTGCTTTGGTAAGAAAGCATTAGGTACTTTACATACATGACTCTACCCATTTAATTTTTATATTTATTTGGTGGACAGACTTGGGTTAGTGAACATTGATTTACGTCTAGGACACTTTTTGGATTTTAGTATACCCCCAAAAAGTTACTTATGATTGCCTGCTTCCTTCCTTCATTCCCGTCCCCTTCTCAAAGCAAGGATAAAAGATTACTATTGATCTTTTGTTGGCTCCCAATCTCATAGTCATGTCAGAGTGTGGTTCTGTACGTGCTTTTCCATTCTTTGTATGGAGCTTTATAGGAAGATATATATATATATTAATATATTATTATAAGTATATATTATTATAAGTATATATACTTAATAAATATATAATTATATAAGTATATATACGTAGTACATAACTATATATAATAATACTCTAAGTATAACTATCTCATTACTGAAATAGAGAAAGGTACTATAATATTTTTTATAATCCTTATATATATACTATATAATATATTACTTATATATATATATATATTTCAGTATAAAAAATATAATATTAATTTCACCTACCTATGGATCTATATCCCTACATATATACCTCAACGGTATATGTAGTATATAAGAAGATGAATTATAATTATACGCACAATGTGATCAACGACAAATCTTTTTTATCTGTAATTCTTATATATATCATTAATTATATAGTATAACACTAATGAATAATATCATAAATATATAATATATATATATACTATTACTCTATTAGTATTTTATTATATTCTTAGTACCATGTATAAGTTATATATATATAGTATAGGTACTATTATTAATATATTAGTGATGGACAGCTGATCTAAAATCGTTTCATCGGTCACTCGTCTTCTGGTGCTCAATAAGTAAATTCGCTGAGCATATTTTTTTTATCAACGTATCGTCATGTTTCATACGGCAGTTATCTCTAACCTCGCGATTATTTTGTCCACGATTATCTGAACAAAATATTCAAGAGTCTTTGGATATTATTATAAACTCAATAAATTGTATATATTATATATATATAATATATATTTATATAATATATATATAAGTATATTTTTTATCTACTTTATCCTTATTCTCTCAATAAGTATACTAAAGATATAAAGTATTTTTGGTATATATAGGATAGTAGTATAATTATATGATATTATAATAATATTTATTATATATAGGTATAATACATATAATAGTATATATTTATAGTATATATATATATATTAATATATATATCATACCCATTTTGCTTAAAGTATGTATGACATTCCAGTGGCCTAATTGTTCGCCTGTTCTGTTTTCTGCGTTCATATTCCACACTCCATCTGCCAGACATTCTTGTAGGACACATTCTTGTATCCACATTCACTCAATACTTATTACTTATATCCACACCCCTCTTATAGACAATCTTACAGATATCCCTTATACACCTATATTACCGTATGTGTTGGGGAAAAATTGCCGAGATCGTATGTTTCCTGCGTGTCGTAGAAGGCAACGTAAGTGATGGTCGGTAGTTGGGGTTGGCTTGGCCACTTACCACTTATCTTTTTGCAGGATGCTAATGGCATGGATTCGAGGAAGAGTCGTGATCGCCGTTCATCGGCGTCGGAATCTTTCGGCGAAAAATGTATGAAAATATCGTGAATTGATACATGGGGAATGTCAGAGTGAGGATAAATATTGAGGAGAGATGGGAATGGAGTGTTATATTTAGAAAGGGCACAAATTTGGAGTTTTGCTAAGCTGTGACTGAAAAACAAATAGATGGAAGGAAACGCGTTTGTTGAAAGTCATGGGTGGTGTGGTGTGTGAAATGTGTTTGTGTTGGTGGAACGGAATCGAGAGGGGGTTTAAGACAATAAAATATTATGCCCTGTATGGAAGTGGCTTGCTCGGTGTAGTGGAGGAGCGTTAGTGGGGGTAGATGTTTGTGGTGTGATGAGTGCTAGAATTCTAAAGGTGAAATTTAAGTTTTGAATAGGTAATAGTATGTGTGGTTGCGACCATATGGTCCATCTGAGAGTAATTTTGTAGAGTTTCGCAATGTTTCTGGGGATAATACTGATTTGATGATATGAAATTGATAGGTGTATTTAGTAGGGGATATTAGTTTTGCATTTTTCCACATCTTGCCCACCTAGGATTTTTTTACAAGTTCGTCACCACCACTCACAGTCAGAGCCCTATTCAGGGAGGGGGTGTAGTAAGCTTCAAAAGTTTCACCTCTAGCTCAAATTACCCAAGATGAGCACAGCGGCAGGCTTTAAAGCAAGAGGAGATAAATTTCAGCAGGAATACAGAAAGATGGAAATAATTCCACAGAACAGAGGTGGCGGGGAAGAAGGAAAGAACCACAGCGAACTAGCCTGGAAGTTACCAATATCAACACAAATATCAACACAGAAACAGCACTCCTTGTGCTACAGGGCTCGTAAAGTGGTGGTACGCAAAGAATAAGTTCAATCGAGCACTTGCCGCTGGGTGCCTATAGAATAGAGATAAAGCACCAAAAGAACAGTTTATAGGCCTTTGACTCGACCCTATTCAAAGCCGGGTGAAAGCCAGAGCCCCCCCCCCCCCCCCCACAAGTTTTATAAGAACAAGTACTACCTGTCCATTTAAACAAGGGCGGATAAAGACCCTCGCGTATAAGCCAATGGAAACAACTGAAAAGAGAAAAAAAAAAGTCTTCGGCTAGTCTAATACTGAACTTCCCAGTTTCGTTTTAGCCGCTCCACACTAGCATACCTCCGTTATTGCTGACATGAGGTTTTCAAGACATTTATTTTTTTATGGTTAAGGCCAAGGATGTTTATATTGTCTAAAGGAGAGACGAGAAAGAGCAAGAAAGCTAAAATAGAGAAAGTTAGTGAGAGGCGAATTTTAGAGGAGATTTTCAGAAGTTGGATTTTTGTAAAGAATTGAATTTCACAAGGTTGAACGACCCCATCCGGAAATTCTATCCAGATAAAAAATAGGAAAAGATTTAAGACAGGAGGCAAATTCTAGTATAGAGTCTAAAAGAGGACTTTCAGCAATCGCAAATGCAGTTAGAAGAATAGTGAAGTGTTAAGTGTGAGTACATCTCTTTGTCATCATGAGATGGATTTGACGCTTAGATGTGCAGATGAAAAGATCATTAATGAAAAGTAGGATTAAAGTAGGGGAGCAAGACAGAACCCTGAGGAACACCACTATTGACAGAAAAGAAAGAAGTAGCTAACAAAATCACCGCGCATCAAACAACAGCGCACGATATTTAGAGAATTTATGATAACTAAAGTCTAGGTACACATAGTTAAGCACAAGAAGTACACGCAGGATAACACCAAAGGAGGAGAGGAAACTGTTGTTAGAGCAGTGACGTGGATTGCCACTACTCTGGCTCTAAGGCATTTGGGACGTCTGGTACAAGACGCCAACCTCATCTTTGGCAGAGGTCTCGGGCGGTAGTCACTAATGACCGGAATACTCACTAAAATACAGTTTATAAAAATGGAAAGCTATAATTTCGACCAGAGAAGAACCTCGAGCGCTGATAGCCGTACTGGCCTATCGGAAAGAACGGAATGAGTTTCCAGATGAATCGAAAAGGAAAAAGTTGAGAAGGGTTTCAAAGATCTTAGAAAAATAACATGTGAGAGTCATAGCGCGAGAGTTAGATGAGATCAGAGCGGTACTTCCTTTTTTTTTGTATAAGTTGTGACAATGTGCGAGCTTCTCAAACCAATAGAGGGAAAGTGCTAGTTTGAGACATAGAGCAGTTATAGATTTGAAACGTAGTGCGGGGATTAGCACGGTGAAAGCACACTCCCTCTAAAATTGAGAGGGGGAATGCCGAATAAATCTGTAGGCACCGTCTTCCTATCCTTCATTGATTTCAAGGGCCTATGCACCCGATCAAAATGTAATCACAGCTGTTTAAAGGACACTAGGACACCTGAGAGTTTAGATAAGAGAGGAGGAAGATAGGACTATGCTCAGATTTTACGATTAGGGTTTGAGTTAGTGAAAAATAGGAGACCGAAGAGATTGGCTAACTTTTCAGTTGGATGAAATTTAACAACCAGAACATTATAAGAGGAAAAGGAGATTTACAGAAGTTGCTAGAGATGTTTTTGACAAGAGGCAAGACAGAAATTTGTCAGTAGGAGATAACCAAGAAGTTAACGCACCTTTCGTTTGTTGAAAGTCCCGCATTTTGCTCGTCGTTAAGAGTATCCATGCAACGATTCTAAGCTTAAGAAAAAAATGAAAATTGGCGATAGTGATTGGAAAACGAGAATTTTTCACCCCCGATACGCAATGTCTCTAGCCTGAATGGCCAGATAACAAGCACGATTAAAACCATATAGGGCTTTATGAGGTGAGGAGAAAGAATTTAGTTGAAGAAGAATTAACATTGCTAGTTCCATCAACGGTTACAGCTTACCAAAGCTTATTTAAATATTTATACATCCATCTATTATTCCTTAACTGCGGTAGCTTAAATGTGCTTATCATTGCAAACTTGAGAACCTTTATACATTTATAGTCACTGCGTCTCTAAATTATGTTATATATACAATAATATGAAGAACGCAACTTGACCTAAGAAATCGTTACGGACCACAAACATTCTCCTCATTTCCATAATAAATACTTTTCATATTACAATGAATAATAATAATAATATTATTATTCATTAATTTCAATTACTATTTATATTTATTATTATTATGGTTTTTATATAATTTTATTATTTTTTTGATTATCTATATATTATTATTATTTATTAATTATTATTATTATTTATTTATTTATTTATTATTATTATATTATTAGAGACTGTAAGACATCAAGAAAAAATTTTGATCGCTTAAATGATTTCGGAGGGTTGAAACCTCCTGACTCCCACTGATTCTGAAGCCTTGTATACTATATGTAATTAATATATATATATATAATATATATATTAATGAGATAATATATTATATATATATATATATATAAATATTAATATATATATATAATATATATTATATATAATATATACTATAGAGGAGCGAGAGAGACGAAGCAGAGAGATAAAAAAAAATTTAAATATTTATCAAATAATGTCTTATTCGTCATTAATTAGGGCGTCATCGGCATCGTCATCGTCAAATTTACTTTGAATCTAGATCAATCGATTCATTCGTCATCGACAAAATTTTCAACTCAATTTGCGTCCCCACTCTCATACTAACTATATACCTCTAGTATACTGTATATATATTGACTAAGCCATCAATGATTGTACGTATATATATATATAAGTTATTATATATTAGTGTAATGTATCAATATATTATATAATTATACACTCTCACGTATAGTATAATATAATTTATTATTGTACTATTATATATCTTATACCATAATACTATTATATATAATATATGGATCTCAATATCCTACCCAACCCCAATAATAAAAGTTATATAGATATTTCTATATAATATTTATATATATATATATATATAAGAACTAGTATATAGTATACTATTATTAATAAATAGTACTCCTTAACAATTCTCTATAATGATAAGTACTCACTATATATATATTTCTCACATAATATATATAGTGACTGATTTTATATACTAAGTTCATTCAGTGTGCATGTAAGTAATTTTCTGAACTTACATAGATGTATTAGTTCTAGGACTATTTTGATATATGTAACCTACTATATTTTCTTTTATATTATAATTTTTAATGATAATATATTTATCTTAAATAAGAAATAAATTTGCTTTTACATGTGTATTAAATATGATAGGTAAATAGGCTCTGGAGTATTACATAATATAAATATATATTATATATATATGGGTATAAATATTATAAATATATAAGTATTAATATATAAATACATATATATTAATATATATAATATATTAATAAATATATAATATTTTAGTAATATATATAATATTAATAGCGGAGTGATACCACCAGGCAACTCTACTTTTTTTTTATAAATATTTGTTTCCTAAATTTAGATATTTTAAGTACAAAAAAAAAAGTAATTAAGTCTGTAATCAATATCAACAAAATAGCAATTTTTACATTTTGTACAATGTCCATAAAACCCCCACCAAGGTGGTGTAGAAAAATTTTTTAAAAATAATGAATTATGTTACCTCCCGCAAGTAGTTTATTCTATTTCCTTCAATATAACATTTATTGAAAGAGAAAAAATACCTGATGTTGCAAAATGTTGTAAATTTTGTTTTTAATTTATGTTGGTTTCATTAGGGAAGATATTGACAATTTCATATGACTTGAATGTGCGATTTACTCGTGCAGGGATATTTCGTATGGATTTGGAAATTCCTGATTTTGGATATTGAGCAGTCTAACAATCTAGTTCACACGTTTACTAAATGTTTTTTAAATATATATATATATATATATATTAGATATATTATTTGTATATATATATATATATATATTATAATATAGTATATCAATATTTTTTATCATTATAGTTATATATATATATATATATATATTATATATTTATATATATATATATATATAAATATTATATATATCTCA
Source organism: Trachelipus rathkii (assembly GCA_015478945.1). Taxonomy (NCBI): domain Eukaryota; kingdom Metazoa; phylum Arthropoda; class Malacostraca; order Isopoda; family Trachelipodidae; genus Trachelipus; species Trachelipus rathkii. The sequence continues at coordinate 5,864 of JABUQX010086215.1, read as the reverse complement.
CTATAGTATATATATATATATATATATACATAGCTTTATAGGTATATAAAGTACACCTAGGTCATTAGATATATTACTATTTATGTTTATTTGATATATTAATAATTATTATTACTTACGCATATATATATAATATAATTATCATATGTGTACGCTAGAGTGTGAGAGATAGTTATAGTGATATTGTTTGGAGACAAAGTTACACCCATGAGTGATGTGAGCTATTCAAGATAGAGAAATAGAAGAATAATAATATATATATATATGTAGCATATATATATATATATATATATATATTATATATATAAATATATTAAATATATAAATATAGTTTTCTCTTTATATTTATATTACCTTAACATATTAAGCTTATATACCAATCATTCATATACCCACCCAACCTATTATTTTAACTACTAATAATCGTATATCCTGAGGAGTCTAATTTCAAATAAGATGCATATATAATAATAATAACTAATCATTATTTAACCATAATATAATATAATATTACATAATATAATATATAATATATAAATATGATATAACATATATTAACTATTCATGGGCGAAGCCCGCCACCAAATACCACTGGAAAACTCAACCCCCCCCAAACGTCGATACAAATCCGGTCTCCGTTGATACGGACTTTCCTACGCCCATTATTTGTTGCTCTTTCCTACGTCGAGAACCATGGCTCAGTTTTTCATCTTCATCTGCATCCACTTCCAACATCACCCTAACCACATAGAGATAATTGTCTCAAAAAGACAATCATCATCAATATACAACAAAATAAACAAACTAAGGCATTAGAACACGCCTTCACTTCAATAGGACTATGTCGCTGGGCTACTACTCTAATTTAAGGAATTATCCAACTAATGGAACATATGTACAAAATAAAGGTGACATATGTGTAATCGCACAGCGAAACTTTCCGTTACATGTTTGATCGCGGTCTGTTTTTAACTGTCGGAATATAAATCGCCACTATATCTTTCTACAGAAAAAGACCGATGAAGTGAACAATAGAGGTAGGGAGAGGGTGCTGAAGGAATACTCATTCACAAAGAGTCTGTCGAAATTACTCTCCAGTCTGTTCTTCAAGCTAGATCCTTCATTTCAGCTGGCAACACGAATTTTCATCTCTCGTCCACCGAGGGCCTTCATTGGTCTGTTCTCGGCGATCATTTGGTCCGATTAGTGAGTTTATCTAAGGTTTCTTACTTAGCTGATCTTTTTAAAGACAAACGTTCCTTCATACTTCGCTCACTCTTTTAATACTAGTAGGAGAAACCTTATGGAGTCGGAAATCGTGAATCACCTCGTTTCTCTAAGCTCATAAGATCTCTCGCTCGCACTCTTCTAACACCATTTCCCTTTGGGGATCTCGTTTAAATACAGGACTTCCTACATAATGACGTTTAGATACACACTCTTCTTCCTGTATTGATATTATCTTGTTTTCCTCCCATTCTCTTATGGATTACTTTTACCTAGTCCCGCTTTGATTACTTTATACAACAGTGGCACCATTAGCCCAATAGCCTTAAATGAACTTGCACCGAGCCCAATGTAAAACCCAATTCCAGCTGGCGTTATGAACCGAGCGGAGTGGACTATATATTATACTTATATATATATATATATATTAATATATTATATATATATATATATATGATATAAATATATATATATATATATATATATATAATATATAATATTATATATGGTTTATATAAGTATAGTATATATATATATATATATATATAATTATATAAAGTAGCTAATCATCACTTATATTTTTACTAATTAATGTGGTTATCTTTTGTAAGTTTATTGTCTTCTGCTATAGAATGGAATTATTTGAAAATAAATCGGTGTGATATTAGTAAAGCTGAATGTCTATTGTATGTTTCTGTGATACTCTGACCATACTTCCCTTGAGGCATAAACGGGATCTTGGAATGGCAAAAACGGGATGGGGGTTATGTATTATTATGTATTCCTGAAAGAGTAAGACGATAAAAAGATAGAAAGAATTTAATTGCATAAACATATTGAGCTTACAAATTTTCTTCAGTTGCAACAAAGCTACAAAAATTTAGTTAAATGTAGATGGGATGGGGGGAGACTGTATTTCACTAAGATCGTTCCATGAATATTTCTCCGAGGAAGTTATCTTACGGAGCAAATTTCGGTCTTTCAATACCTTATCATTTTAGAGCAACTACCTCAAATATAATATAATAAATTACGATCTTTAAAGCAAACTTTAAATATTTTTAATTTCTTTTGTGTTTATAAGTTTTAGTGCCAAGTTGTTATTCTAAATAAGTACCAATTTTTTTAAAATTTTATTTTATATTACAATATTATACTAAATCATATATATAGAGTAGGATAATGTAACATTATAGTAGCTACTATATACTATAGGTTTATATATAAGTATATTAATTAAATTTTCTATATTATATCATATACTATTTTTATATATTATATTACGCCTATATAATATATATATATTAATTATATATATTATATATAATATATATATATATATTATAATATATTATAGCGAAAAAAACAGTTTTGTTTGGGATACACCTTCTACAGAGACTATATTAAAAATTATTTTTATACATACAAAGGGCTCTTATTAATTACTTAATATTGTATAGGCATCAGTAGGTTCTTTTTTCATAATTGTAGGCATCATTAAGTTCTTCATTTCACAATTGTAGGCATCATTGATTTGCTGATATTATTCAGTAAAATTCAAAATATATTATTGATTTTTAAATTCTTTGTATAAATCAATTCTTATAAATATATTCATTTACTTTATTTGTAAGGAACTTTCTTTTTTATGCAAAGTAATAGATATGGTGATACTTTTTAAAAATATAAATCTTGGATAAATAATTTACAGTCGTAGAATATGAGAATCAGAACTTTTTAAAATGGCACCGGAACTTCGGCCAAGCTGCGAGCAAGGAGTATACGGTGCATACTAAGTATATATATATATATACTATATTATATATATATTAATATATATATATTATATATATTATATATATATTATAATATATTATACTATTATAATATTATATAATATATATATAATATATATAATAATTATATATATAATATATATATTATAATGTTTTTAAATAATTATCTGCAATCATATAATCGATATCGTAATCTGTCGCGCTTTCTTATTTCCTATTATTTAGAGTTAATTATTGATCTTGTAATAAACATGAATCAAATGTATATGTTATAATATAATTTTAATAACCAATTTAATCACAATGTGCTAACGAATATGAATTACAAGAACACAAGATGTATCAATGATACAAGACACAAGTTATTCAATATATATTCAATGGTTACATAATAAGTAATATATACCTTATTAGACACAAAACACATAAACATATCCAGTGATGCCAGACTTCAAATATAATCCACACAAGAAAAGATATATCCAATGACACAAGGCAAGATATATTTAATGATACATGACACAAGATATATCCAATGACACATGACACAAGATATAATCAATATGAGTTATTAATAAACAAACTAACGGGTTGTCACATCCTAAAGTTTTGTGAGCCGATTATTTCTTTATTGTTTCTTTTTTCATTTTTATTTTTGTGGCACATATATATTATATATAAATTTTATATATTCTATTTTAAAAATAGGTTAATTTAGAAAAAAAATAAATAAAGATATTTTCATTTTTATATCTTAACGTTTTACAGTTGGAATTAGGAAAAACAGCCGGAAAGATAATGGTTAAAAAACAATTTTAATATTGCTTTTATGAATGTAAACTGATATAAGTGGAAATTTTATAATGATGAAAAATATCGTATTAAAATGCAATTTATATTTTGCTTCTACATTTCAAGCATTTTACAATACACATTGCACAAAACTATATAATTATATTATATATATTATAATATATTTATATATATATATTATATGATATAATATTATATTTATATATATATAATATTATTTATATTATTAATATATTAATTTATATATATATATATATTAATTATATATATATATTTAATATATATATATATATATATATATATTATAATATATATGTGTGTGTGTTTGTGTGTGTGATTGTGTGTACGTGAAATCTTTTTTTTCTTTTTTTTGTTTAAAAATGTTTTTTTTTTATTTGTAATTTTTCATATTTCAGTGTATTTTCTTCTCAATTTATTATTCATTATTTATAGCAAAATTTAGAAACTGGTATAGTCAGATCTGTATCTCTTTAGTGTGATGATTCTTTCATGATAAGGATAATAAAAAAAATATAATTTCAAAAATGATTATTTTCTAAAATAAGAAGATAATATTTTTTTTTTTTTTTTTTTCTTCTTTTTATTTTTTTTTAAACTTTTACGATTTTAAGTATTTATAACATTTTTGGAAATGATTTAGTCGAGTTCTCTCTTATGTCCGTTATGATTCTATCAAGTTTCGACCAGAAATAGAAAAATTTTTAAAAAAAAAAGAATTTTGATTGTCAGATAAACTAAATAACCGGATAGCATCTAATCTCTCTCATCTCTCGCTCTCTTCTCTCTCTCTCTCTTCTACTTCTCTCTCTCTTTCTCTCTCTCTCTCTATAATATATTATTATATATATATTATATATATTACATATATATTATATATATATTATAATATATCATATAAATATATAATTATATATATTTAAAATATATATATATAATATATATATATATTTAATTATATATATATTAGGGATGGGACGATTATGAAAATTTTTGCCTGATGACGATGACGATGACATTAAGAGAGAAAATTTTGCCGATGACGATGACGATTTGACTCCGATGCGAAGAGCAAATTTTGCGAAAGACCTTAGAAACTTTACTGGAAATTGTGAAAAGAACTATTTTAAAATTGCTCTCTCTCTCTCTCTCTCTTCTCTCTTCTCCTCTCTCTTCTCATCATATATATCATATATATATAATATATATATATATTAATTATATATTTATATATATATATATATATATTATATCCTCCCTATATATATATTATATATTATATATATAATAGTTATAATACTATAAGTTTATATTAGTATATCGTTAATATATAATAAGGCTTGGTTAGACCCTTCAGGAACACTTTTAGTATAGGTCAGGGGGTTCAAAACTCCCAGAAATTATTTTACCTCTCTTTGCAAAATTTTTTATTCTTTAAGTCTCAATAATTAATAATAATAATAATAATAAATAATATAATAAATAATATAAGTGTTAATACTTAATATCATTAAATAATACAATTTTGATATATGTAAATTAAGATGCAATAGTATCAAATATAATTCAATAAGTAAAAAATGTGAACATAATAATAATAATAATAATAATATAATAAGATAAATAATAATAATAAGAATAATAATAATAAATATAAAATAATAAAGTTATTAATCGAACAGTGAACATTTATAAATTAGTATATATTATTAAAATTATAATAGAATCGGTGATACAACCTCTTATCTTGTTGTGGTCCGTACACGATCTTGTATACAACAAAATAATTGGATAACATTCCGGTCAAATCCATGGGTTCTGTTCTCTCTATCTATATACATGTAAGTGATGAATATCTTAGCTACAGAGGAACTGTTAAACGTGCATAACCGTCATTTTATAACGCCACGTTGTGCTAGATTTAGGCCATGATGCTCTAATCTCTGCGCCTTAGGAATATATTAGAGAAAAGTATATATTTGATGACTCGCCTTTTCGGTATCTCTACTG
>JABUQX010086214.1:0-44511 GCA_015478945.1 Trachelipus rathkii | reverse complement strand
CAGAGCACTAACCAGGACATGTTGCGCGCGCAGCTACAAGCGAGAGAAGAGAGAGGGGAGAGAGAGAGAGAGAAGGATGAGAGAAGAGAGAGAGAGAAGAGACGAAGAGGAGTGAGAGGAGAGAGAGAGAGAGAGGCAGATATATATATAATATAATACTATATATATATATCATAAGTGATATATATATAATATATTATATTAATATATATTATATATATATATAATTAACCTTGTATTGACCATGATATTCTCGGCTGGCGCCTTGCCAGATACCCTATTAACCCAGACCTACAACTGCACTAAACCTAACATAACCTGACCTAACCTAACTTAACACTAACTACATAACCTAACCTAGCCTAACCTGAACCTAGAATCCTAACCTAACCTAACCTAACCCTAAACGTATCCTAACCTAACCTAAACTAACTAACCTAACCTAACCTAACCTAACCTACCTAACCTACCTGCACCTAGCGTACACATTACATTAATTTCACTTATACACACAATAAACACACGGCCACCCTTGGTCTTCCATGGGTCAATTTTAGCCCCCCCTAATTTTAGGTCACATTTAAACATTTTTATTAAAAACATTTTCGCGAAGCTAAAACTGTAACTCATTACAGGAACATCTATTTGACTTGAGTACTTTTTTAATTATAAATTTTTAAAAATTGCATGTAAGAAAAAAAAAAAAACAGGAGTGGCCTGATTTTATAACTTTTATTTTACTAATATTTACGAAAATTTTATTTAAAAAACAGTATTAACTTTACAGACCTATAAAGCAGTAAATTCAGTAATCAAATAGAGGTGTACCTAAACACTAGGGGGGATTAGTATGCTTTTGTGTTACTTATGTTTTACTGCTTTATAACTCATGTATTACTGCTTTAACTATGTTTTACTGCTTAGCTTATATGTTTTACTGCTTTAACTCACATATTTTTAAACATTACTACCTGAAAAGCAGTAAATCAGTTAAATCAATAGAGGTGTTACCTACACCTAAGGGATTAGTATGCGTCTGTCATCACTGCTGAAAACTGCTTATAAAACTTTACTTGATTGTCCCTTTTTTAACTTCATGACTTTACTGCTTTAATCATATACAATTACCGATACTTAAAGCAGGACTAATATACAGGCTCACATCAATAGAGGGTGACCTACAACCTAAGGGATTAGTATGCTTTTCTTCTTTACTGCTTTACTGCATTAACTTTCTGTTTACTGTCTTAACTTTCTGCTTTACTGCTTTAACTTTCTGCTTCAATGCTTTAACCTTCTGTACTGCTTTAACTTTCTCGCTTTACTTATTACCTAATTCATATACCTTAAATACCTTAAAGCAGTAAAATCAGTAAATCAAATAGAGGTGTTACTAACACCTAGGGGGAGATTAGTTGCTTTTGTTTTACTGCTTTACTCATTGCTTTAACTTTCTGCTTTATGCTTAACTTTCTTGCTTTATGTTTAACTTTCTGCTTATACTGCTTTTAAGGTCAGTGCTTTACTGCTTTAACTTTCTGCTTTACTGCCTTAACTTACTGTTTTTACTGCTTTAACTCATATGTTTTTACTGTTTTAACTCATATAATTTATAACATTAGTTTTGTTTTGTTTAATACTTTTTTATTTATTTTATTATTATTTTTATATATATTTTATTATTATTTTTATTATTTCTATTATTTTTATTATTTTATTTTATTTTTTATACTTTAGTTGTGATATTTACTTCATGCCTATTGTTACTTATTATTTAGAAACACACATTCACTATCGACACGTTATACACACAGTTCACTATGACACACACACACACACATTCACGATGACACTTATACACACACATTTACCCATGGACACTTACATTTACCCAATAGACACTTACATTTACACAACAGCAGAGTCCACCACAAGATTACTTCACACTCCTCACAAGATTATACTTACACATCGCAGAATTACCTACACTCACACACCCAGATTTACACACACACAGATTTACTTATACACACACACACACACACACACACCCAACACACACACACACCACATATAACGTATAAATTTATTAAACATTTTTATGTTTTGAATTAAACACGTTACAATTTAATATTGGAGGGGCGTCGGATGCGGAGGGAGAGTGAGTGGGTGGTGAGACGCGTGGAGGAAGATGTTATGTGTCGCGAAGTGGTTGGGCGTTAGAAGAGCGTGGTGCGGGTGAGTGAGAAGAGGTGCGAATGGCGAGTTGAATCGTTTGGATGAGGAATGTGGAATGTGGGTTGGAGGTGTAAGATGTGTGTTGTGAGTTATTTGGTGAGAGTAAGATTGGTGAGGTGATCGAGAGTGGTTGTAAACATAACTTCTTACTAAAAAATTTTTAATAACAAATTTTAATTAAAAGCCCATAATATTTACCGTCTACCTTAAAGCTAAATGAAATCCAGTAAGGTCAGCCCGCCAGCACCCTCTAACCACACAAGCCTATGCCACGTTTGGTTTAAATGGGACCTTACTGCTTTTACATATCTTTAGACCATAGATAATAGTATAAAAAAGAACAAAATAAGTTCTTCTCTGCTAGAATTTTACACATTTTTTATTAAAAAAATCTTTTAAGTTCTTATTTTAAAATAAACAATCTCATATCATTACTTTATATTATTCACTCACGAATCAGTTAACCTAAACAAATATTTGCAAAGTTTTTAAACTAATTCGGGTTTTCTTATATATTATTATGTATTAATATATGTACATTGACAATTCCTTCACGAGAAACAAACCAACCCGGCACTCCGTCTTACAGAGTACGAACTGGACCTCTCTCTGTAAATGTGTTGTAGGATGATCTTTTTGGTAATTCCCGGGGCGATTTACGACCTCCAAATTCCAGGGTCAAAATATATCTTCAAACTGACCTTTTCTGTAAAAATGTGGTGACAATAACTACGTATAGGCCTAAATTATAGGACCTAAAATTTCAGGATAGGCCCTATTTTTTGTAAGACGTCTAATTTAATCCTGAATACCAGGTCAAAAGTGTAATTTCACAGTATAGACAAGAAGTATCATTGTTATTATTATTATTTATAAATGTTAGTCAACGTGGAAACATGTGGATCCGGGGCAAAGAATCCTAATTAAAGCATGTAAGAAGGAAATTGTTTTTATACTTGTGTAGTGTTGTCGGACAGTCATTGTTTCCCCTAGCTCGATACAGAACTACAATCAGGGCATCAGCATGACCACCACGAAAGCACCAACCGCTCCGCGCTGGTGCAGTTCCCGCGCGCGTGCGCCCGCTCAGCCGGCAAATTATTTCGGCCCGATTTCCCGCCGCCGCGTGCGCCGGCAGGCGGCAATATTTCGCAGTTTCCGCACGAAGCGTGCGACTCACAGCGGCGCTTATATTTAAGAACACCACATGCGCTTGTACCGCAAGAGATTTTTTCGCACCGCATCGGAATTACACACCACACCGCATCACATCAAAATGAGGTCAACACCTAACCCTGCAACAGGTGTAGAGAAACATTCTATATTTATTTTATTAATTATTACTTAGTCTTATATTTACTTCATGCCTATGTTTATAATTTTAGGATACACACGAACCACCACTTACGAATAAATAAGGTAACTTATATGTAAAAACATTTTATCTTTTTATTTATGAATTTTTCCTATATTATCTCGAGCCATACCGCCTCTATACGTTGTTGTTATTTTCTTCATGCCTATTGTTATCGTATTAGTTCCACACACATCACACTTCATTACAAGGTAAAACACTCGACTATGTTTGATGCCTCAACTTTGATGCCTTCAGCTTTTGGATGATGCCTATTCAACCTTTTGATGCCTCAGCTGTTTAGATTGCCCTTCAAACTATTGAATGCCTCAGTTTTTGACGGCCTTTACACTTCTGAATGCCAGCATTTATGAGCTGCATCAACTCTCTGGATGCCTTCAGCTTTTGTTGCCTCATGCTTTGATTCGTTACTATTCAATAACTAGCCTTTGGTACCTCAGCTTTGGTGGCTCATCTTTGAATGGAATCATCTTTTGGCATGGCGTCATTCTTTGATACCTCTATTTGTTTTAAATATTGTTTTTTACTATAATAAAATATTTATTTGTTTACCTTTCATTTACATTTTTATTTGGGTAGCCATTTATTAATTTTAAAACTGTAACATGACTGTAAAGTGACGTCGCCAGTTCAATAGAGATGTGTAAGTGTATAAACGTAGATAAATAAAAAACTGCTAGTGTCCTCCTAGCGGCAGTGTTTTAAGCGCATGCGTACTTTCAGGATGTCAATACTATGTCTAATTTGAAAGAACGGTAATGAAACCTTAACACTACGAGGTTCACGTTACCAATAGGGATGGGGAGTTCTATGGTAATTAGTACTTAAAGGACCGGAAAACTGGGATACCCGGTTGACATACGCTCACATCCACGATTCGGCATCATGAAGACACTCTTATTAATTCGGGCTGCGGATTCGAACCAGTCGGTTCAGGCGGTGCGGGAACGCCGAAATATTGAGCTGCGGGCGACGGCCGGGCTGGGGAACGCGGAAAAATAATTGCGCCTGCGGGCGCACGACGGCCGGCGCGGGAAACGCGCGGGAGCACCAGCGAGTGTGCGGGGGTGCTGCCTTTGCGGGTGGGGTTCATGCTGAGCCCTGGTGGTTAGCTATGAGCTAGCGGGAAGCATCTCTGACCAAACACAAGTAAGGAAAAGAACATTTCCTTACTTACATGCTAAGGATCTTTTCGATACACAGCATGTTTCAGTTTTGAAAAATGATTTATTAAAAATTATAACAAATTGACTTTTGTCCTATACGTGGAATTACTATTTGACTGGGAATATCTCAGGATTTAAATATAGACCGGCTACAAAAAGGCTTATCCTAGATTAGGGCCTAATTTTAGGTCCTAACGTAAGCTTATTTGCACCAATTTTACAGAAGAAAGGTCAGATTTGAAATATATTATTGACCTGGGAATTAGCTTAATCCGCGCCCGGATTACAAAGGATATGTATATCCTACAACACATTTTCTACAGAGATGAAGGTAGCATGTTTCGTATGTCTGTAAGGACGTGACGGTAGTTGTTCGTTGTGTTGTTCTCTCGATGATGGATTGTCAATGCATCCTAAGATCTAGTCCTCGCGCGGCTCTTATTAATAATAATAATAATAAAGGAAAACCGAAATTATTTAAAAACTATTGAAATATTTTTAGGTTAAAATCGAGTGAATAATATAAATTGTAAGTGAATAATTGTTATTTTTAAATAAAGACGTTTAGAAAAGATTTTAATAAACAATACATGTTATGTAGAGGAGGAAGAAACTTTTTTGTTCTTTTTGATACTTATTTACATGGTAAAGTCGATGTTTAAGCAGTAAAGTCAATGTAGAACAAAACGTGGCCATAGTTGGTTGTTAGAGGGTGCTAGGGGCTGACCTTACTGATGTTATTGCTTTAAGGTACGTAAAATATTTGGTTATTAATAAAATTTTATTAAAAATTTTAGCTAAAAGTTATTAATAAAACTTGAATAGTTATAAAATTTCATAAACAAAACGTTTAACAGTTAATTAATTAAATTCTTTGTTCAAAGCTAATGATTGATTTATTATAGGAAGTTTTAGGAAACTTTGACAATAATTTTAGTTATATTTGAATGAGCAATAAAATTGACGTGGTTTTAATTAAAAACATAAAATGTTTTAATGAAATTAAAATTAAACTATATGTGTAAAGTGGAGAGTGTGTGTGTGTGTGTGTGCCTGAGTGTGTATGTGACTACCTGTGTGTTTAGTAGTAATTGTGTGTGGTGAGTGTAGGTAATCTGCGTGTGTAAGTAAACCTGTGTGGGAGTGAAGCGAAAATCCCTTGTGTTTGACTGTGTGTGAGTGTAAATGTAAGTGCATATGGGTAAATGTAAGTGTTAGAGTGAATAAGGTGTATAATGGTCATAGTGAATGTGTGTGTGTGGTGTGTCATGTGTATATTTTGTGTGTATAAGTGTCTTAGTGAATGTGTGTTCTAAATATTAACAATTAGGCATGAAGTAAATAACCATAAGTATTAAAAATAAAATATAAAATTATTAAAAATAAATGAAATACATAAAAATAATAATTAAAACAAACTAAATAAAAATAATAATAAAGAATAAATAAAAATAATACTGTTCTTTTTTGTTTTTCTTTCTATTCTTAGTTTTTACTTTTTCTATTTTTTTTTCTCTTATATTTTATTTTTTTTCTAAGCGCAACTGCCTGTACCTCTCAGGCCAGCCTCCGAAGAACCGCGTTAAACGAAACTAAAAAACGATAATGTTACATAAAGATATGAGTATTTCTCAAAACAGATTTAAAAACATTGAAGTTAAAAGCGCAGGGTGGGGCAGAAAAGTTTATAAAGCAGAAAGCAGAAAGTTAAAGCAGTAAAAGCAAGAAAAGTTAAGCAGTGTAAAGCAGAAGTTAAACAAAGTTCTAAGCAGAAAGTTAAAGCCAGTACAGCCAGTAAATAACAAAAAGCATACCTAATCCTAGGGTGTTTAGAAACATCTATTGTATACTGATTTTATGCTTTAAGGTATGTAATGTATATGAGTTAAAAGCAGTAAAGCAGAAGTAACAGCAGTCAAGGCAAGAAAGTTCAAAGCAAGTTAAAGCAGGAAAGTTAAAGCAGCTAGATAAAGCAGAAAGTTAAAGCAATAAAAGCAGGAAGTTAAAGCAGTAAAGCAAAGCAGTAAAAACAAAAGCATACTAATCCCTTAAGGGTGTGGTAACACCTCTATGATTGACTAGATTACTGCTTTAAGGTACTGTAAGGTATATGAGTGAAAAGCAGTAAAAGCAGAAAGTTAAAAGCAGTATAAAAACAGAAAATGTTTAAAAGCAGTAAAGCAGGAAAACAAACGCATACTAATCCATTAGGTGTTAGGTAACCCATCTATTGATTTACTGATTTTACTGCTTTAAGGTATGTAATGTAATAAATATGGTGAGTTTTTAAGCAGTAAAAACATATAAGCTTAAAAGCAGCTAAAAACATTGTTGTTTAAAGCAAGTTTTAAAAACATGGAGTTAAAAGCAGTTAAAACAGTTAAAACAAACGCATTACTAATCCCCCTAGGATATGTTTAGGTAACAGCCTCTATTGATTTAGCTGATTATGCTTGTAAGGTCTGTAAAGTCATATGGTTTTTTAATTAAAAATTTCAGGCGGGTACAATCTGTAGCTAAAAACTAAAATGGTTTATATATCCAGGCCACTCTGGTATTTTCTTTAGCATGCAATTTTTAAAAAATTTCATAAATTTTAGAAGGTAGCTAAGTAAAACGGATGTCTGTAAATGAGATTACAGTTTAGGGTTCGCCGAAATATGTTTTTAATAAAAAATGTTTAAAGTACCGATAAAATTTAGGGGGGGCAAGGTAAAAAATTGACCCATGGAAGAACAAAGGGTTGGTCGAGTGTAAGTGTGTGTGTGGTATAAGTGTAAATGTAAGTGTAAGTGTACCAGTAGGTGTAGGTTAGGTTAGGGTTAGGTTAGGTTAGGTTAGGTTAAGGTTAGTTAGGTTAGGTTAGGTTAGGTATAGGGTTAGGTTAGGTCTGTTAGGTTTGACTAGGTCATTAACCTCTACAGGCGGTATCATGTACCTATAATCATAGGTTAGGTTAGGTTAGGTTAGGCAATGTTGTTGAGATTCTATAGATTTGTCAGATGAGAAGTTGGCAACTGATAGGGTAGTCTGGCAAGGCCAAGGCCGAAATATCAGTTGGTCATCACATTTAATATACTATAAATATATATATATATATATATATATATATAATATTAATATATATTATATATATATATATTATGTTATACTATATCTCCTCTCTCTTCTCTCTCTCTTCCTCTCTCTCTCTCTCTCTCGCTTTGTAGATGCCCGCGCACATGCTTGGTTTAGAGCTCGACTGGCAACAGGGTAAATAAGAACGTGATTACTTATCAACTGCGCATGTAAATGCCCAAAAGTAAATCCTTACCCTACTTAAAAATAATTTTCGTTAAAACTCAAATAATTAAAACAATCAACAAATATTTAACACAATTAACATTTAAAAAAGAACAAAATTAATCAAATAAAAAAAACGCTTAAGAATTTTGAAATTAGAGAGAGGAATAGCACGGTAAACGTCTACGTGTTTTTAGCGGGTTCTCGAATTCAAAGATTCGATATTCACGTGGCAGAATTCATCAGGATGAGAAGATGTATAATGTAACAAAAAACTTAAAAATATAATGAATAAAATACGTTTTACAAATTTTTAATTCAAAAATAATTCAAAAAGGTGTTTAAAATATGATTCATATATAAAATTTTAAACAATGTCTCAAAAACATCTAAATTGTTTTAATTAAAGAGAATAATAGCACGGACGCCTGCACGTGCTTTTTACTGTATCGAATTCAAGATTTTCGTTTATCACGTAGGTTGATTCTCAGCGATGAGAGATGTTATAACAAAAAATAAAATAAAAATAAATTTAATTAATTTCAATGAATAAATTCAATTAAAAATGATTCAAATAAAAATTTTCCAATGTCGAAACACATCTTAAAAAGTGTTAATACTTAAAATTTGTGCCAGAATCTATCGAATGTTTTCAATCTCCTCTCTCTCTCTCTCTTCTCTCCTCTCTCTCTCTCTCTCTCTTGCTCTCATCTCTTCGTCTCTCTCTCTCTCCTCTCTCTCTCTCTTTCTTTCGGATTGTCCTTAATATTTATATATATATATAATATTAATATAAACTATATATATATATATATATATATATAATAATAATATATATATATATTATATATAACGAAGTATATATTAATATATTATTAATATATATTTATATTTATATATATATAATATTATTATTATTTTATTTAATTATTATATTATTAATTATTATTATTATTGATTATTAATTTTCAATTATTATAAATTATTATTATGTTTATTATTGAGAGTAGGAAAATTGACTGATTTCAAAATATCTCAATTTACCAGATCTTACCGTTTGGTCCTGGCGACATATGAAGGGCATAAAGTTGAGCCGCTGTGGTAGGGGTTGTCATGCCTATTCGGTTGGCTATATATTTTGATTTCATGAACGAGAAAGACGCGAAACGGGTTGAAGACGATAAGACTGAGGGTGTTAAGAAGTTTAATGTGTAGATTGTAAATGACGGGTGGGAAAATCGCTGGCATGACCCACCCCAGTGGGCACGGTTAGTGTGTGTGTGTTGTGTAGTGATGGTTGTGTCTCGTGTGTGTCGTAGTGTGTAGCTGGGTGGCTGCGGATTAAGACATCAAAAAAGGGGATAAGCCCCTAAAGGTTAGCCTTCAAAATTACCGGGCAAAGGAAGTAAAAAAAAAAACAAAAAAATTGACCGCATGGACCTCGAAAAATTAGGGGCGCACCGACGTACACGGTTGGCCTAACGCAAACGTTTTGGCGCAACCCTTCTTCGAAGGGTGCTAAAAATTAGGTTGCAAAAATTAGGGTTTCTCAAAAAATTAGGGTTCTCTCAAATAATTAGGGTTCTCAAAAAATTAGGTTCTCAAAAAGTTAGGGTTCCTCAAAAATTTACCGTGGGCAAAAAATGACCATGGAAGACCAAAGGCTTGGTCGAAAAAGTAAGTTCCCAAACAGTCAAGCCCAAAAGGTCAAGCCCGCAAAGGGTCAGCCCAAAAAGGTCCAAGGCCCAAAAAAGGTCAAGCCCAAAAAGGTCAAGGCCCAAAAAAGGTTAACAAAAGCCTACTGAATTCCAAATCTTTTATTTCAAAATCCTCCTTCCACCATTAACTTTGTTGTTCTTCTACGAAATAGTGAACAAATATACCCTTTGCTACTCCTCTTAAAAAGCTCACATCCAACATTTGTGACCATCTCTCTCCATTTGAAGCTCTACATGATTACATAACACACGGGGGGTCTTCTCGTGTCATTTCGGAGCCTCAGGAGTGGATTTTTTTTAGTTGCAACATTTTCTTACTGAGGCTATAACGGGGAAGGTAATTCGACACTCTCTACGTCATGTCTACTTATCTTTCTGTTCCAGTGTATGCTTTGCACCTCAGCCCCAATGGGGGATAGCAGGGAAGATAATATAATTAAATAATAATAATTTAATATGCCTAATAAAACACTTTACCTATTAAAATATAATAATTAATAAACATTTATATATATTTATCTTATATATATATATATATATATATATAATATATTATATATATATATATATATATTAATATATATATAAATATATATATATATATTATATATTATATATATATATTATATTATACTTATATATATATATATATATATATATATATATATATATAATATTATATACTTGTACTTAGCAAGATATACAGTACTATTTCTCTATTATAGATATATTATTATATAAGTATTATATTAAGCGCGAAACAGATGCTGAAGGATGAATATAAACATCCACGTAAATGTAGCGTCCATCAGAGAATTAGCAGAAAGCCGCTTAGGAAATGACTCCATTACGATAAAGTGTAAGGTAAATGAACGCCATTAGCGTAAAATTACCAGAGCCAGGCAGTTTATAATGATCTGCAGGGACCACCAGCCTGTAACTTAATAATTTATTTAAGCCTAGATATGCATTGTTTTTCTCAATATATGACACAAGAATAAAAAAATTATGAAAACAAGAACAGATAGAGACTTTTTCTTAGTGTTAAAGTTTATGGTAATTTATATAAAAAAAAGATAATAATTATTAAAAAGAGAAAAATTAAAAAACAATTTTTGCCTAACAACTATCAAAAACAACTCGACTTGGGTTTTGGTGACAAGTCAGAAAAAAAAAAATAGAAGGCTGTATAAATATACATTTATTTCTTTAAGTGAACTAATTCAAATTTGAATCATAACCGTTTATAGATCATTTTTATTTTATAATAATCTGAGGCGGATAAACTTAATTACAGTTTATAGTTAATATATACTAATTAATATATATATATACCTAGTTTATATCTATATATATAATATAGCTATATTATGTATATATATATAATCATACTATATATATTAATATATATATATAATATATTGTGTGTTTAAATATTATGCAAATTAGCAACCTTCCCACATGTGTTAAAACAAATTTTTTTAAAGGAGAAAAAAACCCATTAAAAAAGTGGGAAAGGTAAAGAATTACTTGCCTTCTCCGGGATTGAACCCGCACTGTTGCGAATGAGGGACATATGTTTTGATGGCTTTACGACTGAAGCCCACTCCCCCAACCAAAAGTTGAGTTCAAGAACAGTTTTAAAGCAATCGAAGTTCCGTTCAAGGCGACATACCAGGTGTCCAGCCTGTCCAATCCCTCGTTCTTAATAATATTTAGGTGTTAATATTGCATAATCGCAATTTTATTAATAAAAAGTTATAAATTAAAGAAAAATAAGTGGGCAAGGTTAAGAATTACTGCTCTTCTCCAGGATTGAAACACCGCAATATTGCGGAAATGAGGCAATATGCTCGAAATGGCTTTAGCGACTGAGCATCCCCAACCAAAAAAGTTAGTTCAAGAACAGTTTTAAAGCAAGCGAGTTCCTTAATGGCGAACATTCACCAGGTTGTTCGGCCTGTCCACAATCTCTCGCTCTTCTAAATTTCGTCGGTGTTAAAATAACATTTCTAAATAATTAAATATATTATGCAATATTTAACAACTAAATATTATTTAAGAGAAGAGGGATAGGAAAGGTGGCCACCTGGGTAGAGTGTCACTATATATATATATATATACTTATTAATAGATATATAATATATATTAGTGATAATATATTATATATATATATATATATATACTATATATATTAATCATATCATATATATATATATAAATATAATTATTGATTTTCATCAATGGAGAAATCCCTGACATCAGTTGTTTGTGATACTCGATTCGATATATGCATTTTATTATCTTGCTTCAGTAGCGAAACGTGAAACTGTTCTAAAAATATAAAAAATATTAACAAAAAACTATAAAATATATATAAAGTACAATATAATATGCTAAAAAGTAAACATAATAATCTATACATTGGTTGATGATATTATTAGTTATTCCTAGTTAATAAGTGTTCAATTCAATAAAAAATTATCAGCAATTATTTATGACATTTAATTTTTATTTATTTTTGTCCTTTTTAGCTTTGTTTGAAAAACTCATAGTTGTACTTATTCTATATAATATTATACCACATATCAACCAATATATTAATACCTATAACAAAACTATTACCTATCTAATTTTGATGTTTGGTGATTATCAGAAATGGCTGAGAATTAGTCAGGTGTGGCTATATTACTCAATTTGTGGGGTTGCTGATCAATAAAGTTGCTTTGAAGATGGCTTCTATTAGCTGAAAAAATTCCTTTTTTTGTTCTAAAAAATTGCCAGTTTTAGCTTGCATTTTAAGTTTCTTTGTTGTTCAGGTTTCTTGCTATAGCGTTCTTTATTTATATTAAATTGTTGATGGTAGAAGAATTTAGTCAATTTCTCTTAATTCTCCCCTTAATAGTTTCTTCTTTGTGATAAATTAATAGTCCTGAACTGAATTAGATGATTACTTAAGTGTTTCTTCCTATTTGGGTTTATGTTGAATGAAGTTCATTGCATGTACTATAGCTTTGTTTATTTTCTTTGTTTACTTTTAGCAAGTTTGGGACAGTGTTTGTATTGTTTCACAAGCCTGCTTTGGGTGTTCATGCAAGGCCTTATATTGCTTGCGCTATTCTTCTAATTATTCAGGTTATTTCTTTATGTATTGGGCTCTTCTTTAGTTTTATTTCTAATTGCAAGCCCTTAATTCCCACTTGTAATTCTGCATTTTCATCATTTTTCTTTGTGTTGCAGATCAATTTTTGCTTTTTCTACATATTAAAATGTTTGGTCATTTTTATGTATTTGCTACAAGCAAGGTACCATCTTCAATAAGATTTTCTGCTTTCCTCTATATTAATTTTTTTTGGTTCCTTTTTTCTTATAATTTTTTAATGGGAAAATATAACATATCCCCCTTTTTGCTAAGGAATGATTTAGTTTTCTTGTTTATTCTTAGAATTCACTTAAGGTTTATAATTCTGGTTGTCTTCTTGTTATATCCTTGCACTTTCTCTCCAGCAAGTATCAATTTTGTTATTGGTCTTTTCAAAATTGTTGTATATTTTAAGTATTGCTTGTCTATTATTTTCACATCTACATATTCCACTCTTTTGAGTCATCTTTGTTAAACTTTTTACTATTTTTCCTAATTCAACATATTTCTTGGGGTTTGAAGTCATCTATTACAAGAACCAAAATCTCATTCTTTGTGTGATTCTTTTTCTGCTAACCATTTACTTCTTTTATGCAATAAAGGGACTTTTCTTATCCATCTTTTTCAAAATAAATCAGCAAGATACTGGACTTGTTTCCATCTTTTATATAAGTAGCAATCTTTGTCCTGAAATAATCCTGGAGGAAAAGTTATATTAGCCCTTTAGAGGCTTAGTAGATTATTGGTGTGCAAAGCTTCTCTAAGCTTTCATAAATCATTTTCTGAAAATCTTCTCTTATTGGGCAGTTATTTAAGATGAACTCAATTTCACAAAATAAAGTATTCAAATTGTCTTCTGTCAACCTTATTGGATGTTCTGAGAGTGAAGCTTGTAATATATTTCTCACAGTTCTAGTGTGTCTTTCAAAATTACCTCCTTTGTGAGAAGCATGAGGTGGTTGGAATATCCACTGTATTTCTCTTTGCTCTAACATTTTGTTTACTTGCTTGTTATTAGAACTTTTAATTTGCTCTATTAATTCTTCATTTGCTTTTACAAAATTGGTTCTATTTTCTGGTCGGATCAATTTGGTATTGCCTCTCGCTGAATAAAATCTTCTTAGAGCATATGATAAAAAGCATCAGATATCTAATGAATATACATTCTAATGTATAGCTCTTGCCGTATTAAACATGAGAATATTTCCAATATCTTTGTTTCCTTACTTTCCTCTTCCCCTTAACTACAAGAAAAACATTATTTCCATACCAATACTATGTTAAAATATGTGATACATCACATTTTAATCTATCTTTCGGCAAATCTCCCATCAACTGCTGAGTTGGCCCTTGTATGGAGCTTTCTGCATTTAATGCAATCTTTTTGGATCTTCTTAATACTTCTGCTTGCTCCAATGATGTATAGGACATTTTCTCTAAGCAATTTAAAACTGTTTGTTTTCCTAAATGTCCATTAATTCTATAGGTAATGTCTTCAATTATTAGGCATCTGTATACAATGACTACTTGGCAAGAATAATTGGATGTTTTAAAAATAATGTTATAAATCATTTCAGATTTTTATTCTTTGCAAGATATTAGAAAATTCCATTATCATTTATAAATTGTAGGAATTTTTCCAAAAAGTGCCTTTTGGTTAAGCTTCTTTCTTTTTTATTCTGTATTGTACAGAACATAAAATTCTTTATTTTGTACATATTTGTAAATAGATTTTACTTGTCACTATTAAAATTCTGTGATTGTCATAGCACCTTTATTCCAGGTTTTTTTAGAAATTTTCTTTAACTCTTAAAATCCATGCTACTTTTATGTTTTATTTATCCAAAATGATACTAATGTAGGAGCTTGTCTGTTGAACTTTCTTGTAGTTGTATGGCCATTACAGGTTTAGTTTTTATAATTTAACTATTTCATCATCTATTTTATTTTCTTTATTTGCTTCAGGCCATGAGCTTTGTCGTTTGTACAAAAATATTCTGGACCAGTGCTCCATAGTTTATTGTTCAAAACTCATTAACAGATATCCCCTTTACTTGCTATATCTGCAATATTTAGCTTGGCCTGGTACATATTCCATTGGCTTATATCTGTTTGTGATCTAATATAATTAACTCTTATGGACAATCTTTTTAAAACCTTTTTGATTCATTTTTTGATTATATTGTAAAACAATTTCACTAATCTGTCCAAAATACTCTTTGTTATGTTCAAATCTAATTTTCTTTTCAAAATTTGGTTGTATTTAGATGCTAATTTGCTGCCAATCATTCTATTCTTGGAATAGTAATCAAATTTTTATTTAATGGTATAAATTTCTTTTAGATAACACAATGAACATACCGGTAAAGCCAAGAACCAATGAACCTTATATATGCTACTGCTGCATATGCAATTGAGAACCATCTGAAGATTAATGTAGTTTACACTTTTATTTATTTAACAATTTGACTGTTATATGGCCTAGGAACTTGAAAATCATTTTAGCTTATTAACATCAGTTAGCCATTTATATTGTAACTTTTTTTTATATCTAATGGAATTTATCATCCCAGTTACTATTTCATAAATTTGAAATATTTTTTGGCTCATAAGTAAGTTAATGGACTCTAATAAACACCCAGTGGATCGTATTATGGAAAAATTGATGAGTTATCTTTTTTGTCAATTCTTTATCTTGATTATATCTACCTAGCTTTCATAAATCTTTTTTGCGTGTCCAATTAATCCTAATTACCTGTTTGTGAAGGGTAATTCATCTAAGGAAAGTTTATTTCATTTAAATCTTTACTTAGTCTTGTTATTCATATTTTCTAAAAATTTTCTTTGAATTACTAGCTACTTGATGCAGATTAAACCACTAATTTTTTAAACATTTCTTTAGGGCCTTCTTTATAATTCAGCTTGGAATCATTTATCTGATATTCAACAGACTTTTAAACAATTCATCAAAATAAAATTTCAGTTATGGTATCTTTGGCCTAAATTGACTGAATTGGTTTCTGCTTCAATTTTAACATGATTGTTAAGTTTGCATTCAAAAATAATTTGCAAATTGAAGTGAGCTCACAATACCAGAATATATGAACTTTAAACCTGTATTCCTGAAGGGAAGAATAATATCCCAATTACTATTTTTGGGAAACCAATGAAGAAGCGCTGATAATCTTTATCTTTTGTCATACAGTTACTGTAATCAGATATTTGATAAAAATCTTTCTTATATCTAGTATTAAAGCATATTTCTCTTCTTTGAACCTTAAAGGATGCTTTGTAATTGGAAATTAGGTTCAGGGCCTAGTGAGGAAACTATTATTTTAAATGAAAACATTGTATGCGTAGAAGTGGCATTGAATAGACTCTCATATTTTTTCTTTTGTTGGATGATTTACACTATGGTGTTGTTTAAAATAGAATTGTTCTTGTTTAATAATTTCTGTTTCAACTTTTTTCCTGCAAAAATTAAGTTTAACATTTTCAATCTATGTATATCACCAATATTGTAAAATATTTCTCTATCTTCAAAAAATTTATTTTTTAATGATACAATTTTGCTAAGACTTTGATTTTTTATTTAACATACGATATGCATATTTTCTTTTTTAAAATGGTAAACCAACTTTGAATTTACCTGTAATTGTTATCTGTTCTTTGTAATGTATTTTTCAACCTTTTTTTCACACTTTTGATCTTCAACACTGTCACAGACTTGTTTCAGGATTCTTTTCAGAAAAACTCTCTTAAAGCAATATTTTTCAAATAAGTTATCCATTTTCTTCTGTATATTGTGTTTATGACATCTTAACTCATGAATTTGCTGGTCTTCCACTCGGTGTCGAACCTTGATAAAAAGCTCCATCCCATTTATTGGAATACTATAAACTAGCTCAAAGGTTATAATAATAATAAATGGCACCTATCCATACTAACTTTTCAATGGGTTTTTAAACAATTTATTTGATTTTTTCCTATTAATAATCCATTTTTTGATTCTATGAGTTTGGAAGGGCACTATGATTTTATGGTTTTTAAATTTCTAATACCACCTTATCTCTCTGATAGTATGGACTCATCTTCCATTTTAAACGGAGCCATTTTTTCTTCTACAATATATATTATTATGGTTTAAGATTTCCTCATCTTAATATCATAAATTTCTAAGAGTTAGATTTAAAATGTATGTTTTATCTTATGTTGCCCATACATAGATAGTTACTTCTATATCTATCTGAGGTTTCAATATATGACATATAGTTTGTAAGTAAATTTACGTCCATATAAGAAAAACATCATGCTGAGCAATGATATGTACTAAGAACCAGTATGTCTTAATCCTTTTATCTTTACCTTTAACGTTTATTTTTAATTGGTACTGCAGTAGGTAAAATAGATCTTTTTTATTAATTACTTTTTGTTTGAAAGGTTTTTGCTTCATTTACTTCCTGATTTATATAGATTCTTACCTTTTTATCTTTATCCCATTCTCTAAAATTCACAGCTGAGGTGTGATGAGTGAAAGGGGGTTTGATCCATTCTTGCTCTTTCTTTGTTAAATTTGGTACTAATCCTTTTGTCTCTATGGCAAAATGTTAAATGTGCTTCATTAGACATTTTTTCACATAATTTTTGGTCTTTCTTCCTCTCATCTAAATTTGATGTTGAATCTGAGGAACTTAAAGCATAATTTATTGTCTTTAGATGCATTATAAATAATTCGATGGTTTCATAGGGGATTTTGGCATTAAATGGTAATAGAATTATGGGGTCTGTTTATGAAATTAGGATATTTCATGTAGGTTCGGTGACGGTTATTTTTATATTCAATTTTGATATATTTCCAGTACTTGTGTGGCAGTAAGGATATTAACCATTTCTTTGCTCGGACTAAATTATTAGTTTTATTTTAGTGAGCCTGACTTTATTTATAAATGTTAGTTTATTATTAATGTCAGTGTATGTGTCTGCAAAGGTAATCTATTGATTTACTGATGTGATCATGTGATCTACCATATCATTTGTGTTAAGGCGTGGTTATTCATTGTGCCATTGCTAATAAAATAATTATTTTGTGTCGTACAGGAAATCAAATATAAACTATTGTTAATCTCAGCATTTGTTTGTGTGAGCAATAAAAACGTCATACAAAGACAAGACCCCAAAGTGCAAAGCTTTTGAAAGATTTTTTTTTTTTTGTTGCGCTGGATTTATAGAAGCGTCCCTCGCCATTTTTATTTGGAAATGTCGGCTCTCTCCTCACGGTTAGATGGTCGAAGGAGATGTTGAGAGCTTTTCCGTTCTTATTTTTTATTTTTTTATTTTTCTATTTTTTTTATTTTTATTTTTAAATGGAACGGAATTGAAAACCATAAAAAGAAGAAGACGTCCAACCCGGAAAAACTTTTTTTTATCTGTAAAGTAAAAGTACCTCTCCAGCTGACTTTTCAAATAATGTCTATAAAAGTAAGTTTGTTTTTTTAGGCTTAAAGTGAAAGGCTTTATAATTCCCTTCAAAATTGTAGTTGTTGTTTTTGTTGTTGTTTTTTAATGAAAACGATGATGATGCTACTTTTAATACAATGAAGTTTTGGGTTAATTTCGATCCTATATAATTTGCAGGTTCATTTTGCATTTGTCATAAAAAGTAAACAAGATAAGAGTCGGAGGGTTGTGTAAATGGTTGCCGTCACTCAGCAATCCAATATTTTACGCTTCGAAAACTATTAGATTGAAGCCCCTAATTTTCGAAAAGTAATTTTAATCCGATGATTGCAATGCCAATTATTATTAGAAATGAGGAGGACGACGAAGTAGCAGAAGCAGAAATAGAATAATTTACAGTAATTTTAGAGGAAGACTCTCCCCTACTCTATAGGCATCATGGGTTTGGAGATAAATATGTGGTGCGGCCGAATTATGACGGCGGTGATGTCTCCCCTCGTATGCCGCTCCTCACATTTGGGTTCCCCTCAGTGCAATAAAATACGCCAATGCAATTTCTACACACGGACGCTATACCAAATTGATTAATAAATGAAAAAAATATATATTATATGAAAATTCGTTTTTTGGATAAGTAGCAATGTGATTATTATTTGCATTTTTTTTTTGTTATTGAAATAACGACGATGGGAGTCTATTGTTTCCGACACACGACCTAATTTATCTTTTTTACAATATGTTTTTTCAGTCCAAGATACAAAAATAAGCCGAGTTCTGTAATGGGGAGAATGAGTAGGGTTTAACATTTGTTTCATCTAAAAGTAGTAAATATTTAACTTTTAATCTAGACGATATCACATTAGTTATGACTTCTGTATAGTACCGTACTTTTATCTCGTACTTCCGATGATTATTTCTCTTCTTTACATATCCCTTTATTGAGTTCTCTTATGTGTAATATAAATTGCGGAATATTTTACAGAATTTGATATAATTATTCGATTATTATAAGTTTATATATCATGTTGGCAGGCTTTTTAGATCTTTGAAGCTATCCCCATTTTTATTTGCTTCTTTTTTTTTATGGCTTCTAAAGAATTTTACGATGCCAAGTATCATTTTTATTCCTCTGATGCGCGAAGCGAAAAATAAAGCCATAAAATAAATTTCATTCCTATTTATTTAGCAAGTTCAAACACTGTTTTCCTCGCCTCATTTAAACTATCACAATATTATTTCATTAGACTTCGATGCTCCCTATTACTACTGTGCACAAATTAATTTTCTGATTTTTGATCTTTGAAAATTCCTCTTTGCCTTGTCTAAAGTACGTTTCTGCTTTTCGTGATCTTTAATTGATATATCCCGAAATATCCATATTTACCCCTATGCCAACATTCATATTATTTCGATTCTAACAAAATAACTTATCACTCTACAACAAAGAACATTCTCAATGAAATCCGCCTTCTCTTAAAACTTGATAAAGCAAACTCATTCTTCACTCAATTAATTCTATATTATATAATTCAACTCTCACCTGCGAATAGTCCTCTCAATCTAGCAATTGGGAAGGAAATCCTAGTTATGGTTTAATGGATGCATTCGACCTTTGGATGTGAATTCATTACGCAGAAAGAGATCATATGATCTTCTTTATCAAAGCAGTACTGTTATGAATGTACGAGTAATTGACCTTAGCGTAGTTCTTTGATTGTGACTACAGAAATCATCAAACTTTGAGCTTTATTTAATGTCTCTAAAAGGTTATATGTATGTAGTGTGTAGTAGTAATCGGGTGGTCTACAGGAAATTCCACAGCCACAGGAAAGTGAGATATCCATAATAATAATCAGTTTTCTAATTACCAAATAGTGATATTATAATTACTTATTCTCCACTTCGTTCTGATTGCTCAAATAAGAATTTTAAGATGGTTAAAGACATACTTCAAGATGATTATGATAATTGTGTTGATACATGAGAATATTCAATCGCTCTGAACTAACCATAATCCCTCAGTACTAATTCTTCAATATAATAAGATCACATTATCGTTTGTAGGGTAAAGTTAGTGGTGGTTGCAACCGACCCGTGTAACCGAAAAACGTGCAAGTTCCGTAATGTTTACATGAGTGAATGTGAGATTTGAGAAGAGACATTAGACGTTAGATGTAAATAGATAGCAATGCGTTCTGTAAAGGGATTGTATAGTTTCAACCCTGGCAGGGAACGTGATTACCCTACCCTTGACGATTTTAATAGTGAAACCGTAGCAGTCCCATGAGCTAGGGTGAATTTTAGATTGCCACGTATTTCTATATTAGTACAGGAGAGGGATGGCTAAGGCTGGGCCTTCTTTCGACTTTTCATGTTTCATGTTTTCTTTCCGTGCTGTAGGCGCCCTTTCATTTCCCCGGGATCTTGTGGAATGTTAAAGCATTTAGATATGTTCCACTGAAAAAAATAGTAAAAGAAAGAAAAATTTATATAATATATCATTACAATATATAAATATATAATGTTAATTATATATATATATAAATATAATATAAAAATAATATTATAATTTTTAATTGTTTCATTGAAAATATAAAATTGGCAGTATATTAGTGTATGTTTGTACATAACTTTTAGTATTACAGATTTTATTTTATATAGTTAGCAATTGGCTATCCTGTTAAGGAATTATTGCAGACTGGCGCAAGTGTTTTGAGTGAGCAGACAGCATAATAAATTTTCGACCAGCGGGAAAAATTTTCATGGGAGTTAGGCCTAGCAATGGAAAGCAAATTTTTACTCTCAATAAAAGTTAGAAATAGCCGAATGCACAATTAAAAACTTACAGTCACCTTGGAACATACTGCATCGTTTAAACTAGTGATGGCGCTGCCAAACAGAGATTTTAGAAAAAACTGCTGAAGCTGCAAAATCAGTGTGCTTTCCTGCACCTTTTTATTTTTTTTAAGTAATAAAAAGCAATTATACTAACTATTATTTATATTCTTGCAGTACTATAATTACTCCGTTGTAGCTGTTCAATTCATCACATTTTACATATTATCTTAGTCCAAACTAAAAATCCTTTCCCCAATCTTTTTCCACCAAAAAAAAAAGAATATTATACATTCATGCATAAGATTATCCATGGTTGTCAACTCAGATTAGGCCTTCCATCATCAACAGCTCTCTTGTGTGGCCGTATCTTTACGAAGCTGGGTCGAGTCATGCGTATAGATCTCGCACACTCAACCCTCTATAAGTAAACATATGGTAAATTATTTTACCTTTTTACCTTTACATCTATATGTAAAGTTTCACTTTAAACAGTCTAATATTGTTCATGAATGTATTAAAAACAATAATCTTGTTATTTTCCAGTATAATTTCGAATAAAGCTTTGTCCAGGAATGACATTAAACTACATATGAGTTATCTGTAAAACAAGATATATATATCATTTTATTATTTCAATTTTACATTATTAAGAACATAAGGGTACTACTTGCTCCAAAGAATGCGAGTATATTAGACCAAATATTATATATTTGTTGAAGCTTCTCTGTGGATCGTATTCTCTAGAGTCTTATCTTGTACAGCAAAGGATTTTCATAACGTATTGATAACACTTAAGTGGGATTATCAAAGAGAGGTTGATTATACTTTCGTGGATGTTAATTGGATTGTCCATCATATCAAGGTAAATCGTGCCTAGTCTGATGCATCTCAGCTTATTGGGTGGCAATACCTAGTTAATTCATGACGAACTTCCAATAGTATTTTTTCGACGATATGGAGCTATTTAATTAACTTTACAAATGCTAAAAACCTAATTCAGTGGCCTTCTTTTGTCGTCATGTTTTAGCCTCAAAAATCTATTACGTATTGAATCTTTCGCACTTATTAAATTTTTATTTTCAAAATTTCTTTCTTCCTAAAAAAGTTTTAATTATAGAAAATTATTAATTAATCAAATAAATTTAAATAACGCGAACTGATTCCATCTATAAGTAATTTGTTTTTAACTATATAGCTTTTTTTACTTGTAACAAATTTTGTATAGCCCAATTTATTATTTTTGTGCTAATTAGCTTATCAATATTTATCAGTAAATTGGCATTTATGCCTCTCTCAGTAAAAATTTAATAAGATATGGAGCCCTCCATGTTAATCAGGTGATCAATAGTCGATTACTTGTATGATGTGCAGCGTTGCCATTTAGATCTAAGCCCTACGAATATCTCTATAACTCTTGGCTATACTCTTTAAATGTTTTAAATACTACGTCAATTGAAGGACTTTTGCCCTTTAAAAAGACATAACACTTAACAATATTTACATATATCGAAACTATTATGAGAATCAAAACAACTATCATCAACTATTTTTGTGTACTAGCTTACATTCTTGAAGAGCAGACTAGTTGAGTCATTTATTGTTCTCTCTAAAGGAACTTAAAGTAGATAATTTAGATCCATTACGATACAGACCAATTAGAATTTCATGATTTTACTCTAAGTTTAGTTAGTGTTATCCAGTATTTCCTGACAAATTTATGATTATAAATTTTACTGAATAAAAGTTTGTTTTTAATAATTACTGTTAATATTTTAGTATTTATCGTAAACCTTTAATTAAAGATTATATGTTTATAAAAAAATATCTGTGTAAATTATATATTTATACTATTAAGGATTTCTTGTTTATGTACTTTTAAGTAGGCTCTCTTGCAAAGGCTCTAGACTCTGCTCGACACCAGCCTAAAAAACCTGGGCCACTTGGCAGCAAGAATATTCTGTTTGTGAGTAAGCGCCTAATTCTGAGGTCGTCCAGTTTATGACATTGTATTATATTTTTATTATGCATTGCATATATATTTTG
Organism: Trachelipus rathkii; assembly: GCA_015478945.1. Taxonomy (NCBI): domain Eukaryota; kingdom Metazoa; phylum Arthropoda; class Malacostraca; order Isopoda; family Trachelipodidae; genus Trachelipus; species Trachelipus rathkii. The sequence continues at coordinate 21,252 of JABUQX010086214.1, read as the reverse complement.
TAATAGATTATTTTTTTTTATTTTTCTTTTGTAGAGAAAAAAAAATGGATTTTTACAGTGGCTGGTCATAGTGTGAGAGTTACTAAAAACTACCATGTAGATGAACTTGTTAATATGAATTAGTAAAGCCACGCAGTATTTATAGTCTGTCTATAGAATGATTAACAATTTAGTTTCTAACTAAAGTTTGCTTTTTTCCTTTTTTACTTTAGCAATAAATAAATCAGAGCTGCAGGTACGCAACGCGATTTTTTGCCATCTGATTCACAGCGCTCATCAATTTTAAAATCTCTCTTTTGCGCAGCTCCGACTATATAAAGAGCCCTAGCTCCAGTTCTTGTGACCGCTTCATTTACCATTTACCATCTATTTCGCTGTCACGGCAGCTTTTATAAATTCTTCTTTACCTTTTTTTTGTTTTCTTAGTATAATTCTTCTTTTTCTTGTCATCAGCCTTTCAACTTCCTTCTCCGCAATATATATTCGTATTGTACTCCTCAATTATTTTTATTTTTTGCTCTGGAGAGAGTGGTTTGCTGTCAGCATTATGTCTTCTTCTTTATTAAGTTTTATACACATTAAGGTAGATCAATCTGCCCTACAGTATATAAATAAACTAGATATAGAGAGTAATATTTAACGTTTCACAAATCATAATATACGAGCTCGGACTTACATATGTTCATGATCACCAAGGTGGAAGTACTCTACGGTATTATATTATACTTAGCTCTGTTCAATTGTATTTCAGTTTTTATTCAGTGATTAATTTATTATTATTATTATATATTTTCATGTTTGGTAGGACTTTATATTTCACTCCCCTCCTGGATGAGGTCTTATCGGTAAATTCATCTTATCTCGTCCTCTTTTTGCGCTTGTCATTTCATTCTACTTTTTTTCCCATTAGTGGGTGGTGGGCGCTTTACGCGGGATCGTTTACCTACGACCGCCCTCTCGCCCTCTAAGACAGCTGGACATAATGTCGAAAGAAGCCAGCCTACCACCCCTCGTACCTTAATTTAGTAACTCGTCGCAATCGAATCCACCCTAGAGGCTTCCATGGACTGCGACGGATCCTCCACTATGATAAATCGTCAGTGTAGGTTCATCCCCTGCCAGGTGCACCAGGATTACCCCTACAACACCGCCATTCTTACTATCATGACTTTCTTTGCTCTGCCAAACTCACATTTCTCCTGCACATTCCTCACTGACTCAATCCACTTTTTCTTTCGTCTCACAAGCCGGTCGTTCCCAACACACTCCCACTATGACTCCGCTTAACACCGACTATCATTCATCCTTGTCACATGACCAAACTATCTCAACATACTTCATTTATGTCTCTCGTTTACCCCTTCACACAACTCTCCTCTCAAGTTCATTCCTCATTTTATCATTCTTCTCACCTAACTCCCAATTTATTATTACTATTTTTTCATTAATATATTATAATTATTATTATTATTTTATTATTTTTATTATTTTATTTTATATATTATCTCATGCGGACGAGTGGGGGTCTAGACACCACCCAATGTCTAACTATACTACTACTTATTCAAACTTTACATTAACTTCTAGTGATTCTGTTCAAGACCAAACAAGAACTATCGCTTAGTAACTTACTCTTCATATGCTATAAAGAAACAGTCCTGTACGCGTAAAGTACTTCACATTCAAGAACGTTCAGTCCAACAACAAACTGTTCTCCCATGGCACCTGGAGTGATATATGAATATTAGTGTATGAGATGAATCAATCGGGCAAAGAATATTTCATTTTCTGTTGTCGGAAAGGATTTTTGTGTGATCGGAAATATTTTGGCATAGTATGATGAATGGGAATCGGTATCAAAAATCCGAAGGGTAATCGGCTTATCAGATTCGGAATTGGAATTAATAAATCATAATCAGCATTATGCACAGTATGGTGACTTGGGCATCGATATTCGTTAAAAATTGTTGAGTTTTCAATGCAGCATCGTAAATTCTTAACACCTTCTCCTCAGATACGCTCCCTCTTATTATCCCCTGTTTACTCTGCTTCGCCCCCTACTGTGCTGATATCGATAGAGCCCCCCGATTGTCATTCTTATATTATTTTCTTATCATTCATTTAATATATAAATTTAGTATTGTCTATATTAATGTTTTGATTAGCTTCAGTATCAATATAGTTAATATGCTTCCTTAAATATTTTGAATTTAAATGTATAGAGGTCAATTACAGAACAGCTTGATATCCAAATCGCATTAGTAATTTTTGGATTCATTAATTCTTTTAATCTCATAATTAGTTGCAAAAGTTTTGTATCCGTTACCCATTAAATAATTCTTCATAAAGGATCTACTTGAAAAGAGTAATATTCAATTTTCGTAGGAAGCTAAAATAAAAGTACAAAAAAAAAAATTGTTTTATTGTTTGTTAAATATTAATGATCAGACACTTTATTACGAACTGCTTTCTCAGGATTAAATATTTAGTTATAGATACAAATAGTTACAATTATTTAATGGTCGTATATAATTATTATAACAAATATGTAAATTGGTGTTTACCTTTTTATCTTATGTGTAATGTGTAATTAGTTAGATTAAAACCTACTATGCCTATCTCATCCTGTCACACTTACCATCAATACTCGATCTCTACATTACTCCATCAAGAGTTAACTCATTTGTAATGGATAGTCTAAGTTTGATTTATTATTATGTTTCTAGACTAAAGAATGGTGTGTAAGTTATAAATGTATAAATAACTATTGTTATCAATTATTTACGAATACCTCATGAGACCCGCATATTGTATAGATGTATACCATGCGACCTAACGCACACTGAGCTATCTGCGATAAACATAAATTAGCAATTAAAAAAATCATGTAATGATATTTATAGTATATTCTTTTCCTTTTTAGCATATCATTTATGTAATGAAATTTTGAACTAAATCAACGCTGTTACCAAATTATTTTTACGGGCTAAGGCTCTCGAATACTATGTAAGTTCATAACATTGATCTAAATATCCTATTTTAACGAATACAACTTAGAAGGATCGCAGATATACAACCAACATTTTAACTCAAACTCAAAAAGTTATTTTTGACCTTTTTCTAGGGGCATCGGCAGCGAAGCAGTCCTACTTCATTCTGAGATAAGTATCCATCTATTTTAAAGACTCTTGATTTCCACGTATGGGCGAGACTTAACAAGCAAAGCATTCTATTAGTAACATAAAAGTTCAAGAGCTTAGAATGTTTTGTGTATAACAGCTTTAAGAAAAAAAAAAAACAAAAACGAAAACGCCTATAATTTAAACTTTACAAAAATTCAGGTTGAAATTTATCAGCTACACTCTTTCCAAAAGTTTTTAAGTCTATAATAAACAGTAAAAAAAATCTAATCAAACAAATTAATTTCAACTATTAATTACTCTTTCAACTACATTAATCCAGTCATAATCATTTCACATAAAAAATATCCAGAGAAATTTAGATCGAGACTACTTGTTTTTACAAAGACATTTCCTGGTATGTATATTATTAATATCATCATAAATAATTTTTTTATTATCTTTAATTACATTAAATTACATTAAAAGTATTCTTCGTAGTTTAAATATTAAGATTAATTATAAACATACAACTATTTTTTATAGTGTATGTATAAAACCTATAATAAATCTGTAGCAAAATTTTAATTTAAAATTTATTGCTTTAAAAGCAAGTCACTAATGAGTAATTCTTATACTTTATTCAAAGGATCTTAGCGACAAAATCTCGATTGGACGACTTCGATTCGTATCTTGTGAATACACATAAATTAATTGTGATATATACAATTATATATAAATATTCTATATATTTATTATTATAGTATATTTATTATGTTTAACAATCATTAATTAATCACGCTTAGAAATTAATAATTCAATTTATTATAAAATATTTTTTTGCACTCGAAATATTATGTAATTTAAAACGTAACTAATGTAATTTTTCAATTTAATATTCCTTAAAATTCGTTTAATAATATATGTACATTCATATTATGAATATCATTTAGTTTCCTTCTAGTTTTAGACTTTCAGATGTTTTCTTGATATTCTTTACGATTTCTAATTTTTAGCCTACCCGTAGGTACCCCTGTCTCCTCACTATAAGTTCTAGCTCCTAGGCCCCGGCTACCTACTAGGCCCCGGCCCTCAGCCCTGAGCCCCGGCCCCTTGGCCCGGTATCTCCTGCGCCCTAGCTAGTCTATCGCATCATGGCCCGGCCGGCCCAGGGTCACCCGTAGCACTCGTTATATCAGCGCCCGGCCCGAGGCAATTAATTTCCGAGCATACGCCTACGACCGGATCTTAGATGTATATCTCATTAGGTCTATTCACTATTATATTGTAATTACTTAAGCATTTTCATATTAATCACGATTATACTATTAGCTATTGGGTTTATATTCAATATTAGACTATTATTCGCTCCTAGAAGCCACGACTCGGAAATACTAACACAACTTATAATTATACTTTCAAAATTAGAATTATTTATATTTCTCGATAATAAATTATATACATAATAATTTATATATTAATTTATATTTGATATGTCAACAATTAATATGATTTCTCCACATCCATATAACACCACAATATTATCCTTTAGACAGTATCTATATAGAAATCCATATTGTATCTTTTTCAGACCTATTCGCAGATCCGCTTAATATCGTATTCCTCCTTCCGAATAACCACACATAAGAAGCGATTTTTCGCATTATACACCTCTAGATTCTAGTATATATATAATTCCTGCTTACTTATTGATTTATAATCTGATAAATTTTTCACTCGGCTACCCATATATTTTACAATATATAAGGATTTATAGCTGCTCTCCTCGCAATACCATTGAATTATTACCTTGGGGCTCATTTATCTCTTGATTTTGTTACATATACTTTGCCCTCAATTGTCGTGCTATCTATTGCGCTCGCAATACTCAATATTCTTTGAAAATATTATTACACATGTTCAAATTGTACAGTTTATCTACATGGCCTGCGAGTTATTTCCATCTCAACTTTATTTCACAGTTCTAACACTTAATTTACTGCTTATTTAAACACCCTATTTCGCATTCTATTGCTTACCAATTCATCCACACATATACTAATCAACAATTCTTAAATACTGCTAGATCTTTTGTAAATTATTTTCATAAAAACCATTTTCAGTCATCATCTCTCATCTATATTTCCTTATACTGCTACGAATATCTATACCATATAATTCATTTTACTTCTAGCGCAAGATCTTTCTAGTAGTTCTCTTTCTTAACTACTATTTCACGCTGCATCTTTGCATGCAGTGATTCTCTTTATAGCTCCCTATTAATATTTCCAGATATTGCCTACTAGATTAAATATTGTCATATTCTGTACATTTCTTATATAGTATCATCGTTAGTATTGGTAACCTATATTTATTTAATTTTGGATATCAAATGTCTTCTCAGCATTTACTTTCTAACTATAGTATTTTTTTCTTTTGTAAATTATTTGGTCTTATAAAAATCCAATTTTCAGCAAAGAGAAACTGTAAATAAATTTATGAAATTAATGCGCAAAAGAGACAGTAGAATTTGATATCAAAAGAATTATTCAATTTATAATTTTAAAAACATATGTAATTTGACTAGTACTTGCTTAATGGCTGGTACAAATTTATATCTCTTTAGGTATTAACCACTTTATTTTGTATCCCTAAGAGTTCCATCTATAAATTTTCATCGCTTCAGGTGAAAGTCAGAGGACTCTTTAACTTATGACCTCTCTAAACATGTCCACATAGATATGTTGAGGATTGAGTTTTAACTTATAGAAGGTAAACTTATATATACTATATTGAGGCCTTAGGTGAGGTCGGTCCACTATAAATAAAGTGTTTAAAATTTGGTATATATCAAATTGATTTTCAGTTTTGATTTAATTTGATTAATAGTTGTCGCACATCTTCGTATGATGGAAAAATTTCTCAATATTTTAGGTATGCATTCCCATCAAACTTTCATGCAAATTTATTTTCAACTTGCACCACATAATTTATGTTCAGATAATATAAATATATATTATATATATCTCTTATATCTATATCATATTTTATATATATTATATAATTTATTGATATATAAAATAAAATCAAATCATACTCTATCTAAGACATATAGATAGTTTATCTTACTATATCTACAACATTAACAATGTATTATTATATTAAATATTTATTGATATATTTGATATATATATTTATTATTATATATTATTATATTATAGATACAATATTGAAAAGCAATATTTAGTTATAAGTATATTAGAACGTAAAAGGTTTGAGATATATACGTAATTATATATTATATCCTTTTGAGTCTTTTCAATGCTGATATAAGAGTTATTAATATAATAAATAAGTTCAAAATATTATATTAAAACTACCATTAGATATTAAATATCATATAATTTGTGATTATTTTATCCAGTGATTGAATTAGATAGTCCATTATTGCCCCAAGCTTTTCGTAGAACATTTTTTCTAGCTAAGAGCAAATTGTGTATATTTTATGAATATTCATATTTTATTTGTTTATAAAAATTGACTAATAAATTTATTAAATATTTTTATGTAAAAAGACTCTTATTCCCTTTTATACTATATATCTCCCGAACCAAACAGTTAAGAATGAGGCTATATATATTAATATTAATCAACTTCAACTAACCTTTTATTCGTTATATTCATATAATAGCTTAGGTGAAGGCGATAATGGAAAAGGTAATGATCATGTTTCTGAACTTTGATTATATATATACTATTATATTATATATATATTTATAATATTATTATGTATATATAATCTCATTACGTACTAATTCATAGTAATTAGCTATCAATTCTACATATGTAATAATCTTTGAAAGTTTTTCAACTCGAGATCTATGGCGATATACTATTTAACACATATAGTTTCAGGAATATATATATGTCTATAAAATAAATATTTACAATAAATAATTAATATACAGAATCAATTTAGAATATATCCAAAGTTCAATCATAAAGTTTTATTTTCTCATACCTCATATTACTATTATATAAAATTAATAATATAATAAATGATATATAATTAAATATATTATTATTGATCATGAAAAATAGAATAAAATATTATTAATTAAATACCATTTTATTTGCAACAGGGATTGAATATCTAAAATTTTCAACTGAATCTTTACTATTGGTTAGTATGTCATATCGTTAAATATTATGTCTCTCTAATATAAATTTATATAGTGCTATAACATATAACTTTATACAAGTTTTATGTTTATTTGATTATCAGCTTTGCCATTACTTAAACTATTAGTATTGCTACTCAACACATATATAATCCTATCTTGTTGCATTGTTATAAATCAATTAATATATATATATACTTTAATATACATTAAAATCAGATAAGAGTATATATACAAACCAACAGCATTCACAATCCTAAAAAGATTTTTCAAATTTAAACCAAAGACACATCTACTCAGAAATATAAGTTAAGCTAATATTTACTTACGAATACAATAAAATTACTCCTAATTAAAATGAGTAACAAATATAATATTATACAAATTGTATTTTTATAATACACATAAGTATTTTTAGTAATTGTAAGTTTAATGTATAAGATAAAATATTATATCAAAATATGTTTAACAAAACTTTGAAAATAGCAAATTCCATTTATAGTAAATTTCATCATCCATTAGAAACAAAAGTTAGAAATTTATAATAGTTAATAAATATTATAAGACTTATTTATTAAGTTTTATTTTGTCTTATCACTACGCAAACAATAAATGGAATTTACTAAGAATTCTGATAGTCAAACTTTTGTGTGCTAATATTAAAGATAAATTATTTTTATCTAAGTTACAATAGCTTAATATATAATAATGTTTTCAATATCAATATTTATCAGTAATATTCCTACAAAATCACAACTAGTGACATGGAGAGTAATATTATACTTATTCATCCTTTACTTTTGTTCTTTTTCTCCATAGTTAAGTAGGATATCATTTAATACTCTGAAGGTTCATATATGTATAAGTAATCTAATACATATTTTAAGTCTTGTCATAATTTTATATAATCATAATGTTGCTTTTGATACATATATGTTAAACATAATATATTAAAGTTAAAACAATTAATATAAATAATGATATAATGTAAATTTTATTTTTACTTATTTTTATATCGTATGATTAGTACTAATATATTATAATTTCTGATATATTATTCTAAAATTTATATAATTCTTATTTTATAAAAATAAAATAAATAAAAATAATAATCAGTAGTCATTATTATAACACAAAAATATTCCATGATAACGTCTCAATTTTACTATCTGTTACGCTCAAAGATTATACTTACCTAGATTATGTATTTTAGTTAACTATGTATTAGTATATAAAGTAAGTGGACATGATCTATAGTATTTTCAACATTCATATATGATATGTATAGTATTGATTCGTATATTTCCTAGATGTTAATATATAGTTCAGTAAACTGCTAGCTTATCTTTTAATTCTATCTTTTTCCCTAAGAACAAAAATCATTGTTAAAAATTACTATACAACCAAATTATATTGACTATTACTACTATAACTGGAACCTACGCTATTCTTATTAATTATCTATAAGTACATTTATAAATTTTTTAGAATCATAGATTTTTAACAAACTAAATACTTTTATTAATTAATGTCACTGAGGTAATATTAAAGAATAATATCTTATATTTACTTTTAGTATTTGTACAAAGCATAATATGATGAATGGTTTTAGTTTAGTAGGACTTATCAACATATTATCTATACTCATATCAGATGTATTCCTGACGTCTATCTATTTCCTGCTCATTACTGAGCTTATTTAGTACTGTAATTTCATCCAATATCCTCATTCCAGCTTATTTTTAGAGTATATTATACTCGAAACGTTTTATATTGGGTTTATTATTCACCTTTTTTTGTACAGGTTATTATTTTTAACGTCCAGTGTTTACATATACATATTCTAGAAATAATTAATACTTTATTTTATCTCTTTTTCATATAATAGTGATAGGCTTAGATTCATCAATAAATCTAATAGAACAGTAATATATTATTAAATTTATTACTCACATTTATATATATTATCTAAAATAAATATTATCTTATATAGTTTTTTAATTAAAATTTGAAATAATATAAATAAGTATATTATATCCATAATAATAATATAAAGAAATAATGATAACTAGTTAGTAGTTTATAATTAAGTATATATATTAACTGCTGTATTGATATACCATGATCAACTGTTGGAAAGTACTTCCCTTCAGTTAATTTACACTAATGACTGTTATAACTCTATGTCAATCTTGTTGACATCCTACCAAGATAATAAATAAGTATATCTATTCATTCTCCTATTAGCACACCATTTCCACTGTCTTATTACTAGATTGATCTTTAATATTGTTTACGTCAGAATGATGATAATGATCCCTCCTCAGACGATTTTATTTGAAAATAAATATGAAATATATTAAATCTAAGTACTATTCATCATGGCTATATAATACGATAAGAAATAAATCTTAAACTTTATTATAAGTAATATGTTTGTTTAAATAACTTAATATTTTTTTTTACCTTCTTAATGTGAAATTTTTATTAATAATTGTACAAACTATTAGAAATTCTGATATCTTAATTCAACGAGATTTTAAATGCTTATAATACTTATCATGCTTTTCTTCTCCTTTACACTATTCTTTATTAATGACATTTATTTAAAATTTAATTAATGCGAAATATATTATTTTTAAGTAAACTATTCATACATATTTTATAGGATAATTTATATAATTAATACTAATTTATTAACCTAATCATAAATATACTTTGGTGTGATTTAAACATTCTAGAGAATTTAGGTATAATTGAACTTAACGTTTTAATGAGAATGTTCTTTTATTCCCTCATATACTACTAATATATATATTTACTTTTGTCAAGTATAATAATGAGATTTTTCATAGAAATATTTTTTGCCATCATGTTTAAATATAATGAATAAAACGTAAAGACAATAAGTCTATAAATTAATATTCTAGATGAACCTAATGATTTAGCTAACATAATCATATAATATTATACCTACTTTATTTTTATATATATTTTATTATAAGTTTCTGCTCGAAGTAATGATGTGAAGTTTATATAGAGTGATATGCATAATTTGATTCCTCTAAATATCCTGTCAAGTGATTTATAAGGTATTCTATAAAATACTTATGTAAACTCAAGTTAAATGAATAATTTAAAAATAAATTTTGAAATTCATAATTAGAAAATATGAAACAATAACTCCATATGATGCAACAAATACTGTATAAACTCAGCAGCTATATTCTACCATTATTCTTTGTTTAATCCATAATTAAAAAGCGACTCAAAAACCTCCATTTATGCAGGCTTAATATTGTGCTAATTGGAATCATTATTTGACACAATCAAGTTAACAATAAAGTAAAACAGATTGTATCCTACTTAAGTGATTAACATATGAATAATTTAAATATTATTACAAATAAGATAACAATGTTAACACTGAATTAATGGGAAACTTAAAACTGTTTCCTTAGCAAAAAAAACAACATATACCAGAGTAACAATAAAAATTCAGACATTATGACATGTAGTATAATGTGATCATTCTAATATCTATACAAATCATAATTACTTAATTACTCATAAATAACCTACTTAATAAACTCACTGATTTTAGTACTATTTATCATATATAATATAAAGTATTATTATTAACCAATCACTATATTTATAACGACATTCTTACATAATATACTACTAGAAAAAATATATTATTATTACTTACCTATATACATAAGTATTCTAATCCTTTTATATCTTTCAATTCCAAAGTATTATTAGTACTGTTGTTAATAATATACATATCATTATATGATAACAACCACATTATTTTAACTTAGAAATTTAACGTAGCCAATGTCAGTTCAATCTAGTGGACTGTCCCATTCAATAGCTAATAACCAATCACACAACATCTTAATGACAATATCCTAAGTCAATCCTAGGTTGTCATAAATTACTATTAATACTTTATTGTATACACAATATCTACAACTAACAGTAATAAAACTAATCTAATATATACATGTCTTAATCACACTACACTTTATTATATACTTATTGTGACGTGTGTTAGCTTTCTTATCATATAGATGATATAATTTTGTATTGCTAGTATAATGCTTACCTCTTGATATTTCTGATAGTTTAATCCATATCTCTTATAAACTCCTTCTATACCTCCTTCATAACTATAACCTCCAAACTACAGATAAGCTCATTTCTTGTTGTCTTTATGTTGCATCTCTCTAGATATTTTGGTCTTCCTTAATATATAAGGGCTCAATGCACTCATGCATTCTATACTGTTATATACTCTAACATTATCATAATTAATTAATCATATATTTATTTATTATGCGATTTATTATATATTTATACATTTATAATTTTTCCTTGTTTCAAATACTGATTAGCTACTTTCATATAACTGCTTACAATACAACACTATACCTTAATAATTTTCTTTATGGTCATTATCAGAGCTGCAATTTTGCTATATTGTTAGATTGATATTATTTATATAGTTGTTGATATTAAAACAACCTTTATAGCTCTTATTTAATATAAATTAAGTTCCATCATTATGTCTGACTATTCACTACAAGAGTTTGATCAAGCTCAATTTTATGAGTTTTTATAATTATGTATAATTTTCTATATCATACTATATTCATACTTATATAGTGAAATTAGACTGGCTGTCCTGCTGAACTAACTTGGTACATTTAAGTCTCTTATCTATATGTATATAGTATTTAGCGCTGGTTTAATCTATATTATATATAATATAATATATAGATATTATATTATATATATATTAATATATATATATATTATATTATATATTTATTAATAATTATACTTATTATATCTTAATATTATATATAAATATTATATATATAATATATTTTATATATATAATAATATTTTTAAAATTATATTAAATACTATATTATATATATATTTGATATATATATTAATATTAATATTATAATAATATAATATATATATTTATATAATATATATGAGTATATAATATTTATAATATATATAATTATATATATATTTATATTAACATATATGTATCTATATACTATATATATATATTGAGTAATAGATATTATTATATATTTATATATATGAATTAGTATTATATATATTATATATATAATATTAATATATATATAAATATTAATATTAAAATATTAATATATATTATTAATATATATATAATCTATAAATATATATAATATATATATTATTTATAATATATTAAAGATTCTATAATATATATAATATATATATATATTTTAATATATATATATATATAATTAATAATAATTATTAATATTATATTAATATATATATATATATTATATTATATATAATCTATTATATAGTATAATATACTTTTAAATATATTATCCCTGATACCATATTTTATTGTCCCTCTATGTTGGACAAAGGACCGGAAAGTATTATAACCACAAAGTATTCCACTCAGCGTTTTAGAATAATTCTCTACTACACCTAGATTTCCAATTCATAAAGGCTGACGATGCTTTCCGCATAATACGGCGTTTGAAAAATTTATGAACAATCACACAGGAGTGGGGGAAAAGATTATTATAAGAGGAAGTATGCTTCAAGGTTTTTAAGTTGATAGTCATAGTGGTATATCAAAATTGTGGGTTATGATTTACCTGACATAAAGACAAGGATGAAATTATACATATGAGTCAATAGGCTTATAGTCGCAAGGAGCCCATTCTCAAAATGGGAAGGTTCTGTGACTGTAAAGAGCTCCTAAAATATGATAGGGATAATGTCCAGTAGTATAATTGTCTATAAGATAGATTATACAAGAAGGTGACGCGGACATATTATGTCGTTACTCAAAAATAATATTTAGGAGAGTGAATAAAATATGAAGAGTAGAAGTCTCAGTGACGGAGTTTGAGGATTATCAGTTCGACTTAAGAGAAAAATTCAGGTTGGAATGTATCATTCCTCCCTTCTTTATAAAGCGGAGAAGGAGCTGATGTCGTCAGTTCACATGATGGGAGATGGATAGTTTTCAACCCATCATGAAGTGTAGGAGTGCTATAAGTCAAGATCATATGCGCTATCCATTTCACATTAGTGAACGAAAATGGCATAGGCGCACAACTGTGGTGGCTGTCGATATACAGAGCAATTTTCCGCATGCAATCTTTATGAAAAGATCTGCAATCTTCTGCTACAAGCTTGCTACGTATTGAAAGAAGAATACAAATAATATCTTAGAGATCTTTTCTTACACATTTTAAGCGGGTACACTGAACAGAACACGATCAAGCAAATTTTTGAGCGCCAGAGAGGACGAAGATTAGAGTATGCGTGCGAACTTGATTTCGATAAGGATGACAATGTGTTTATTAAGAATTAGTAGTAGCATGTTATGATAACAATTGAGATTTTGATACTACAATTAGATGTTACTGTGCGAGCACAGATTGAAAGGCCACATTGATCTCAATGACACCTACATATAGAGAATATTGTATATAATCGCTAGTGAAGTTTACCCGGGTCGCTCATTTGCTCCTTCGGTCCAAGGCGTTGAGCCATCTTTGTTTGTTTGTTTCGCATCTTGATTGAGAAGAATGCATATAGTATAAAATGAATATAGAATGAATATTAGGAAAACAAAAGCACGTCGGATACATAGTATAGAAGCTGACTGAATACATCAAGAGAGAATGAAATTCCAAGTGGATATGAGAACTAATGTAGAGAAGGATCGCGGAATACGCAAGGTTATTGGATAAAAACCTAGTGAGAACACCCTATTAGTGGAGGTAGATTTATAAAAATCGATAAGATTCCTACTGTTTTCTACTTGTGTTCCTTCTTCTGCGCCTAACCAGAGTATCAGATATTAAAACCAAATAGAAATAGACCGAAGTGTATGTGGTAATTGGGAAGAAGAAATTTTCATATGAGAGAGAAAGAAAACAAATAAAAATACATCACCCAGGTCATCAGAAGTGACCTGCGTCTACGAGAGAACCCCGTAAGGAGGGGAAGTTTAGAATAACAGACTACTCGATGTCTTCAAAGAAGAACACATAAAGCTCACACCCAGAAAGACTTACTATTCCGTATCAATGCTAGGACGCTACACCTCAGCACAGAAAATTTATTATTCCTTTTTACTACGAAGAGAGTAGTTCCTGAAAAAGAAACGAACAAGTGAATTTCTGGAATTAACGGTTATGTTTGGTATATTTGTTTAATCAATAATGGTACCTATGAGTTCCTTTTTATTCTCACAAAATTTATTAAGTTGAAGTTGCTAAAGGTATAAATAGAGTATTAAAGTAATTTAGAATTAGCATAGCTAAAGATAAACATATAATAGAAAGTATCGTCCACGATAATATATTAAGAACGTTTCACCTCTTTGAACTAGAATTAAATACTTTGATACATATAGTTTTGAATATGCGATTATAATGTGTGGATTTTACAGATTTTGAAGTTGACAGATATGTTGTATTACTGAACTTTAATCCCTATCTTGTTTACCAGATTAGCTATATTGCATTCATAAATATAATGACATTCTATGAACAGAATGGAGGGTTAGGTAGGGGAGATTTAGCAGTTGAGGATTATGTTTTAAGTGATGTACAAACCTTTAGTAGTGGCTCTGGTTATGTGTTTTAGCTCTTGTCACTGCGTGCATCTATAGCGTTACCAAAGATTATAACACAGGATTTACTCAAACTATATCTAGAGAGGCCGCAACGTATTATTCTATTCTATAGCTGAACCAAAGATGTAAGATGATATTAAGTAAGCGTTTACAGCGAGATGCGAAGACATTTGTTAGCTGATTGACTGTCAAAACGACATCAGCAAGTGCAGACTGTCCGAGTGGCATCAAAGTTCGACTTGACGCTACAAGTCAATTATAGATCATCTCCAGACTATTCCACGATCGATTGACATCTCTACTAGCTAAGCTCATCTAGAGTAAAGTATCAGAGGAGACGAGAGGATTTAGAGCAATGAAGATGAATAGTAGGTAGAAGGAGAGGAGGAAAGATTGATAGAGGACATTGGAGGAGAAACTGATTGAGAGATGATTGCGAGAGTAGGAAAGAAGATGATCGCTATTTGTAGTTTGATATTTGACTATGAGAATATGAAATAGAAGAGAAAGACGAGCGATTTAAATACAGATTTGGTATCGAGCAATGAATAGGAACGATTCGGAGTAGAGAGAGTAGTGATACGGAGCAGTGATATTGATTATTGAAGATTCATAGATTTTTGTTTGATGGTCTATGGAAGCTCTTAAATTTTTGACATATATCAAAACTTGAAGGTATAGAAACGCGAAGGAAGCTGAATTAACATTTTAAAGAAGATTGCCTATAATGGCATTACAGAGCTATGTAGATGGGAGGTTATTCAAATGAATATGGCTGCGTAGATAAAGAGATTTAAATATACGGTAAAATTGTTGAATCTAGAGCTGGTAGTAATATATGATGTGTATAAACTTATGAGATATGAGTTTATTGATGTGTGCATGACTGACACCCTGGGAAAAGATAGATCCACTTTGGTACTTGCAGACGAGTAAACCTGCAAGTAGAGTCGTTTAAGACACTAGAAGAGGAAAAGAGGAAGCAAAGAAAACTTAGTTAACAATAATCTTTTTGGCTCGGCCCAGCACTCATGCCATGCATCCACATTTCCGGGTCCCGCGTAATGACGGAGAGGAAGAGGAACCAGGAAAGATTACTGATTTCTAGTAGGAGAGAATAGTAAACGACATAAGTTTCTGGAGTTGAACACGACAATATTCTTGCTAGCAGACTACATTCAATGTAGCTAACATTACTTAAGGAAACAATAAACAGTAGCCGAAGCAGTTAAACGAAGAGCTCTTTCATGTGATGGCATATAGAAGTATGAAAGGGCATAGATGAGGGTGATAGAGAGGTATGCCTTAGTCATTAATATTGTTAGAATCTATACAAAGAGAAGGATTCATAAAAGTAACTAATAGTGAAATAGAGCTATTTTAAAGAGTGTGATAGTAAGGAATCGATCGATTCAAATACAGTATGACATAAGATAATGTTCAGCTGGAAGCGTGTAGAGGACCTTTGCACACAGTTAATCTACTGCCCCCGTGAAGCTGATCATTGATGTCTGATAGAAGACTATGCTGCCTACACGTTCTCGACATTCAACCACAGTAACTCGTTATTTGTGAGATATTAAGGAAGTACGTATTGGCAGACGAGTGCTCATAAGTTCAAAATAGGCTCGTTTTTTGATATATTTTTTCTTAAATGAAGCCAAATGTAAACAGACAATATCTATTAAGTATTTAATTTTGTTCTTAAATTTAAGAGGCGAGGCATCTTCGTCTGTTAATTATAATATTTACATGAGATAGTCAATTGAGTCTAACTGGTAGAGTGAAACATTAAAAGTAAACTGAACCATTATAATTTAATACGTATAGTCACTTAACTCTACTATGAGGCTATACTATTTCACTACAGGTGTCATAATATCCCCTAAATGGTGATATATTAACTATTTACCCTATCTTACACCTATAATATACTATGCTGCATATACCGATCACATATTTCGTAACCTGTAAACTTTCTGTATTATAATCATATATACTTTATGTAATAGTTATTTTCGTATAAATACTAGTACTACTTAGGTATTTTTATATAGTATAATATATATTAGTATACCCTAAATATATTATGCAAATATTAGTGATAAAATTGTTTATAAAGTTACTATTACTATTTATTAAGTTATTAATATATTATTTACTATATTAATATTACTATTTTATAAATATTATTATTATATAAATATAATATATATAATATATAAAGTATATTATTAATATTATTATTATATTAATTTATTTATAATAGTAATATATAGATATATTATTTTAGTTTTATTCATATATTTATTTATATATTACAGGGTGTTAGATTGCCACTTTGTATAAACTGGTGTTCTTTTCTCATTTTTGAATTTTTAATCTAAAACGCTATTCATTACCGGTACCGCTTAAAAAAAAGACGGGAGAAGTTAAATTTTTCAGTCAATATTATAAAATTATAAGTTAATGTGTACTTTTTACCAAATGTTAAAAGGATATTGAATACATATAATACATTAAAGCCAATTTCTCTATCGATATGGTAATAGAATCATACTTCTTATAACTTCAAACCTTTATCCAATCTAACGCAACCCAAAATGCTTCAATAAAATTATTCCATATTTTCCATTCAAAGAAATAATACACATAGCTCATATTCTTAAAAATAAGTTAAGGAAAAGTAATCGTCTTTTAACACACTTAAAAAGCGATACTGATTAAAATGGTCAGCTACTATTTTAGAAATTTGATTATCTACTATCGGTCGTCTTTAGAGGCGCTCAAAACTCTACGGAGAAACTCAAACGTTCATGCTCTACCACGCGCAAGAACTCGATCTGTCCACCATTAGACCAAGCGCATATCCCTTCGTTTGGGCACTTTCTGATTGGTATCCTAGTTAATATACAAATTTGTATACAGATCTTTTTTCGGTGTATAGATAATTTAGCGTTCGAATATACTATCACTAGTTATTGAAAATTATTTAATAGTTTTTTCACTCAGAGAGACTTCTCTAGATATTTTTCCTTTCTCGTATTATATTTCCGGGATCACTTTCTATATTTACAATTTTCTTCTCCATTATTATTTGTCACATATTTTTATTTACTCTATTGATCTAATTTATGTCTTGTACTTGGTGGGATTCCAGTCCGTTAAACTCTACGCTAAAGTTATGATTTTTATTGTGCATATTATTTTTTTTATCTCGTTTTCATAGTTTTTGCATCTACGGTCTCCATATTGTGTAGTATTCTCCCGCACTGTATAATACTCCCCACACTGGTACCTAGAGTTAGTTAATGCAAAAAATAGTCAACATTCCAAAATCCATAATACACCTAACTATAACTAAACTATAACAACAATTTTCGTACAACTCTTTCATACTTTTCCAGGCACTTACACTTCAACCGTATGCAACATTTTATTAAATGTTATTAACTTTACCCGTTCACGGGACGATCAATGCTCCTTAAACGAGCGAGTGATATAAGACTTTCTTTAAATCATTAACGAATCGATTAATTTAGTTAGTTATCTAGACTCCTATATACTATATATAGTATAATATAATAGTATATATTTATCATTATATATTATATATATATTATAATATATATCATATATTTATTTATTATACTTAATATATAATTAGTATATATATATCCTATATATAAGTAAAAAAACACTATTAACGGGAAGTAAAGCAAAACTTGCCTTCCTTGTGGTCGAACACCGCATTTTGCAACTGAGAATGGATCATATCGACAGCGCCTACCACTGAGCACTCATCGAGACCCAAAAATAGTTAGTTCTGAGAAAGTTTTAAGAACGGCTCCAGTCAAGGCGACATCACCAGTTTTCACACTGTCCTTCCTCGTTCGTTTAAGATTTTAATCATTTAACATTAGCTATCCTTTCACAGATTTAATAAAGTAGGTAAAACAAAGAAACTTAAAACTGTTCTTATTATAGGTTAGAGGATGGCTCAGTGGTTAGAGCGTCGATATATCTTCTCCGTCGCAACATGCGGATGGGTTCGACCCCCTCATGAGCAAGCATCTTTTCCTAATAGTAATGCTTCTTGTTTACTTACTTATTAAAAGTTCGAGGATAGTATATATATATATGATATAGTATATATATATATTATTATATAATATTATATATAATAATATATATCATATATATAATATATTATATATATTATGATGAAAGTTTATGTTCTTTATTTATTATGGGGAAAAGGTATCAATTTAACACCGAAATCATTTTGGTATTATTATATAATTGCGAAGATAATGTTTTTACACTTTCGTTTGCCAATATACAATTAATTTAACAACCAATTTTTATTAATAATCTAATTTTACTTTTGATAATCAGCACAAATCATTAATATATAATTAATAATAATAATAATCAATAATAATAATAATAATAATAATAATTAATTAATAATAATACTAATAATATAATAATTATATGTGAAGTAATAATTAACAGATAATTAAAAAATAATATAAAGTAAAAAATAAATATATAATACATTAATAATATATAATATAAGTAATATTAAATAATAATAATAATAATACTATATAATAATAATAATCAGTAATATAATAATAATAATAATAATAATTAAAATAATAATAATTAATAACTTTAATAATAATAAGTTAATAAATAAATAATAATAGTAATCATTAAATAAATAATTATATAATAATAATAATCAATACATAAATAATAATAATAATAATAATATAATAATAATAATATAATAAATTAATAATCATTAAATAGTAACATATCAAAATGATAATATAATATAATATTAATAATAAATAATAATAATAATAATTAGATGAAATAATGAATATAATAATAATCTATATATAAAATATTTAATTAAATAAATATAATAATAATAATAATATAATTATAATAAATTATAATCTATAATAATAATATCTAATAATTAACGAAACTAATAATAAATAATTAATACACACATTGCCATATATACTACTAATAATATTAAATAAATAAAATAACTAATACTACAAATACAAAATTAAAATATATCAAATATCTCATATACTTAATATAATACTATATATACTAATTTACTTCAATACTAATACTATTACTAAATAATAATACTAATAGATTATACTTGAATAAATACTAATACTTAATACCAATACTAAATTTACTTTAATATTATTATTATAATAAACTTATTATAAACATATAATACTCATTTCTCTAAATTACAAACTTACTTATAAATATAATAACTAATTTAACTTATACCGAATATTAATATACTAATATTAATGACTTAAATACTAATTAATATAAAATCTATATTAATAGACAATATATATATGAATAAATTAAAAATTAAATATATAAATAATAATAATAATATAATATAATAATAATGTAATAAGGTTAGCAACATAATACAGCAAGCAAAAAGAAGAGTCAAATAATTAATTAATCTATAATAATTAAATTTAATTAATTAATATAATAATATACTAATAATTATAATAATTGATATATAATATTAATTATTAAATAAATATTAATAAAATAATCGACATATGACATTTATAAATAGCATAATTTGTAATATTAAATAAAAAAACTTATTATATAATTATTAGTCTAATATTATGTGGAGTTTCTGTCCGAATAATTAATGAAATTAGTATTTATCATTATATATCTCTAATAATAGCTCATCTTATAATTTTTTAACCTATAGCATTTATAATAATATACTTCGTGACCCATCTACATTCTATAGGGTTGTAAACTTTGTCTAAGAGAGAGATCTTATAATTTATGCTTCTCTAATAGCACGAAAATAATGATTAGTAATTGATAGATCATATCTAGAGAAACTTGTCATTGTATAGACATCTAGTTTTTGGTATAAAATTAATAGATCCTAGGAATATTTATTTCAATTTAAATATTAATTAAAATATATTTTAATTAATTTATATTTTTTCTCAATAAATAAATAATAATGTAATAATAATAATAATATAAATATCAAATAATAATTCATAGCTATAAATAATTATTTGTAGATCCAAAATTAGCATAATTAATGCTAAATCAAATAATACTTTAGTAAATATTATCAATGATACATAATTAATAGGCATTGTACATTTTCATAAATATATATTAAATAAATAAATAAAATATAGATATTACATTTTAA